>NJEV01000334.1:0-23186 GCA_002591385.1 Cordyceps sp. RAO-2017 | reverse complement strand
CACCGTGATTCGCAAGAGTGCCGCCTGCCTAACAACCAGCACCATCTATAAGTCATACATTCAGACTTTCATCCTAGCAGAAACGAGATTACCGTCAGTAGGCAGACCCGCCAACGTCCCTTGGTAACAGCTCATTCTTCTGAGAGGATTTCCAGCAGTCAACGGCAGAATGTTGTTTCCAAAACGACTGAAGTTCCCTGATCGCGACTTGACGTTCCTGATAACGATCGACCAGGCTTTCAACCTGTGAATCAACATCTTCTCGAACGACCGGGCCGTCAACGGATTGATCCATCTTAACCAATTCGAAGTCTAGAACCCGAAATACTCCACCACCACAGTAGTGCATATTAGTAAGGCTGACGTCTTCAAGCAAGACACCCGCGGCCCTGATTTCCTCCAATGGCTTCCTAAGCGTCTCGCGCAAGTAGCTTTCAGCAAGCCAAGGCATCCCTTCATTAAGCATCGTAATACCCCCTACATCAGACAAAACGAGAGCTGGCGTCCCGTCAATACTAGCGAGACCATAGTATCTGGGAATCAGACGGCCCTGAAGATAATGTAGCTTGTCATAGCAGCGCTGCTCGGTCTCGAAAAGAGATTCGTTCTCGGCGTCTTTCTTCTTAAGGACAATTTCTCGAGGTAGTCCTTGGAGGTCTCCACCTTCAAGGGCCAGTTTAATGACGTTTTTGAAGTAGAAGTGAGGAGGAAAAGACACGGGGCCGCCTCGACCACTAAGAGTTTGTGACTGGAATTCGAAGGCGACCTGAGTATATGTAAGTGTCAATACCGAGTTGAACTACGTGATGCGACTTACCGAAGAAGCCATTGTTGAGCGCTGATTAGATATTACGGAGGGAGCTGAAAAAATAATAGAAGAGAACGGAAAAGTGCAGAACGCGAATCTTATATTCTAACAGTCACGTGTCATATGTCTCAGCCACTCAATTTGCAGAAGAATGTCAGTGCTACTCATCACGATAAGGCGGGAAATAGAGGCAAGAATCAACGACCTAAGGACAGAGGCGGAGATTGGTAATGCAGCATTAGAAAACTAGCGACTGCGTTAGCATCAAATTCCCCAACATATACCACGGAGTCTCATTAGCAATTTATATGGCTTATATCGTTAAGAGCAGAATACCATGGAGGTGGACGACCTAGGAATCACGCCGTGTGCCTATACAAGGTACGCGCACCTTTTTTGGATGGCGCAATGTTAGGAACAACTTACAAGGCATGCCCCGCTTCTCATATTGCATCATCTCTCGGCTTACCTCCAGCTATCTCGGGTTGTCTCGGATGAAATCGAATTAACACGGATTAGCTCAAATCACGATCGTTGATATCGGTTGGGTGGTGGCGCTCGAAGAAATGAGGTTGTGGCGCATATACGCCACACGTGTGACTCCGCTCCGATCTCGCATAAATCCTAGTTCAAAGCCAAGAGTCCAAGACTAAGACTGTGCGACTGTGTAATTGCCACGAAAAAAAAGCACAAGGCTGTTGGGGCTGGTTGTCTTGTATAGCGATACGTGCTTTACTTTCTGTTCAATGAACCAAGTTCAAATTTCTGGATTCGTTTCCTGTTCGCTGGCTGGTAGTCGTGATGCTTGCTTCTCAAGCGTCAGGCGTTGTGGGGAATTGGCGAATAGAAAGCGTCGGATTTGCACCCTTCACAGTGCATCTTACAGCCTCTACGCCTAGGCACGGTGAAGCCATCCCGCTAAGGGGTGAGTCTTGGGACAGTCCAAGAAACATCTTGCTCTTCGCAACATTCGATCCCGCCTTGCTATGAGCTCTATACTCGGCACAACATGTCTCTCAGAGCAGTGAGCAGTCCCCAGACGCTCCGAGCCCGCCCTTCCCAGAATGCTAATCCTCCCAGGTCGCGACAGCCTCGTGGGCTCGATCGCTCCCCCATGCGGGCTGCCGCATCGCGACTCAACGCGTATTGAGCCATCGTCTTCCGCGCACCGCATTCTACGAGTTCCGTTCCCGTCGTTGGATGACCACGACCTCGTCCGACCGTGCGACAGTTTCGCCTGCCCAGGGGATCGAGTTCTCCTTCGCCGACATCGCTACCGAGACAAAGACGCCGCAGACCTTGACGGAAAAGATCGTCCAAGCCCATGCTGTCGGCTTGCCAGAGGGCAAGGTCGTTCGGAGCGGCGACTACGTACAAATTGAGCCTCACCGATGCATGAGTCACGACAATACGGCAGCCATCTTGAACAAATACCGATCCTTGGGCGCCAAGCGCATCAAGAACCCCAACCAGCTTGTCTTCGCCATCGACCATGACGTCCAGAACAAATCGGCGTCGAACCTGGCCAAGTACGAAAAGATTGCTGCGTTTGCGAAGGAGGAGGGCGTTCCACACTTCCCGGCAGGTCATGGTATCGGGCACCAGATCATGGTAGGCAGCTCTAGGAATCACGTTATGAAGGCCATGGATAGTGACAACCCACAAGGTCGAGGAGCTCTTTGTCTGGCCAGGAAAGATGTGCGTCGCCAGCGACTCCCATTCGAATCACTATGGGGGGGCCTCTTCTCTCGGCACAGCTCTTGTGAGGACGGACGCTGCTGCTATCTGGGCTACGGGTCGCTCATGGTATGTGCTCGCAATGTGGCGAGAAGATGTCCCTTCTGATGATCATTTCATGAAACAGGTTCAATGTGCCTCCTGTCGCTCTTCTCACCTTTACGGGGACGCTGCCCGTAGGTGTCACCGGGAAGGATGTCATCGTTGCTCTTTGCGGCCTCTTCCCCACCGAAGTCCTTAACCACAGTGTCGAATTCGCTGGCTCAGAGGAGACCATGGCCAGTATTTCTGTGGACAACAGACTGACAATCAGTAACATGTCGACTGAGTGGTCTGCACTTTCCGCAATGGTTTGTTGCGGCCCTCTCACCTGATATCCATCGTATCCGGTCTGACGTTCCGTGGTATACAGTTTCCCGCGGACAAGACGCTAGAACGCTGGATGCGATACAAGGCCACAGAGGCAGCCATGTCTCCGGACCGCACGACTAAGGAGCGAATCACGCATGAGAAGGTCGATGAGCTCTTTGCCAACCCACCCCGAGCCGATCCAGGGGCCCAGTACGCGAAGAAACTCTACTTAGATCTTTCCACTCTCTCGCCCTTTGTGTCCGGCCCCAACTCTGTGAAGATCTCCACGCCGCTTGCCGACCTCGAGCCAAAGAAGATTCCGGTGAATAAAGCATATATCTTATCTTGCACCAACAGTCGAGCTTCTGATTTCGCCGCGGCGGCCAAGGTCTTCCAGGATGCTGCCAAGACCAATGGTGGTAAGATTCCGAAAATTGCCGACGGCGTCAAGCTGTATATTGCCGCGGCGTCGATCCGTGAGCAGAGGGCCGCCGAAGCGGAAGGCAGCTGGCAGACTCTAATCGAAGCCGGAGCCATCAAACTCCCAGCATCATGTGGGCCCTGCATTGGACTAGGAACCGGGCTGTTAGAAGAGGGCGAGGTGGGCATCTCGGCGTCGAACCGCAATTTCAAAGGTCGCATGGGAAGTCGACTGGCACAAGCATACCTTGCCAGCCCTGAGGTTGTGGCCGCCAGCGCGCTCAGCGGCGTCATCTCAGGCACAGGGTTGTATGAGCCCCCAGCAAACTACTCTGGTGTAGATTTTGGTTTTGGCACCGGCTCAGCCAAGACGGCGGCAAGCGAACTGGACAACGTTGTCGATCAACTCGAGTCGCTAATCGACCGGGTGCAGTCATCTGCGGGTGGCGACAGTTCGAAGGCGGCTACGAAAATCCTCCCGGGCTTCCCGGAGAAGATCAGCGGCGAGATCATCTTCCTCGACGCCGACAACCTCGACACGGACAACATCTACGCCGGCAAGTACACGTACCAGGACGACATGACGAGGGAAGATATGGCGAGGGTCTGCATGGAGAACTATGATCCGGATTTCGGAAAAGTTGCCAGACCGAATGACGTCCTCGTCTCTGGGTTCAACCTGGGGTGCGGGTCGTCGAGGGAGCAAGCCGCAACAGCACTTCTCGCCAAGGACATCCCGCTGGTGGTGGCGGGCAGCCTCGGAAACATCTTCTCGCGGAACAGCATCAACAACGCTCTCCTGGGGCTGGAGAGCCCTCGTCTCGTCGAGCGCCTGCGCGCGACGTTCAAAGACAAGATCCCGACGCGCAGGACGGGCTGGACGCTGACGTGGGACATCAAGCGAAGCGTCATGGAGGTGCAGGAAGGCCCCGGCGGCGCGAAGTGGGAGGAGAAGGTGGGCGAGTTTGCGGAGAGCTTGCAAGATATCATCGCCAAGGGCGGGCTGGAGAACTGGACGAAGCATGAGATTGCCAAGATGGAGGCCGAGGCGGGCAGGTGAGCAAGGAGAGGGAAAACTTGGGTCACTTAGGTCTATTCAGTATAGCGGATATAGAGCGAATGCGGCTACTGTCTGGTCCGGACGGCGACGTATACGAGAGAATGCCTGGTTCCATTGAAATTCCCTTTACAACTGAGGATATTTTGGTTATTATGAATAACATTCATACCTCCTAGTCCGTTATCCGGGAGCCGAAGCTCCCTGGGGACATCCCTTAATAGCCGGGGCTAGTTTACGCTGATATCGCGACCGTGCTCTTTCTACCTCTCCGAGCTAGAACGATTTCTTAAACGTTCGTTATATATACCATAATAATTGTCCTCAGGCTGACGATTATATTTATACCTCTAATACTAGTAAAAACGCCTTGTTAAACGTTTATCTGATTTACAAGCGAAGGGACAGACTTTGTAAGAGGGCCTAACTGGTCGATATATTTCCTCGTTCTCTTCAAAAGAGCCGGCACCGTAAAGGATGGTATAGAACGATTTCTTAAACGTTCGTTGTATATACCATAATGATTGTCCTTAGGCTGACGATTATATCCCTAATACTAGTAAAATCGCCTTCTTAAACGTTTATCTAATTAACAAGCGAAGAGACAGACTTTGTAAGAGGGCCTGACTGGTCGGTATATTTCCTCGTTCTCTTCAAAAGAGCCGGCACCGTAAGGGATGGTAGTTTCTCCTGACTGCTATAGACCCTGAGCGTCCAGACCCATGGTGGCCTCCAGCACGACGCGGAAATGCTCGCGCCCGAGCGCCGAGTCCTCTTGCACGGCGAGGAGCGTGGCAATCCTGACCACGTTTTTGATTTGCCTTCCGTTCAGGGGCAGGCGGGCGAGACGGCGGAACAGGTCGTCCGTCACGCCGTCTCCAGGGCGCGCGTGCGACGCAAGGTGCCTCCAGATGTGCTCCTTGGCCTCGAGGTCGAGGTCTGGATAATGCAGGGTAAGATGGATCCGGCTGTGGAACGCGCGGTCGATGGTGTCGGCGCGGTTCGAGGTCATGAGCAGGATGCCACGGTAGTACTCAAGCACTCTATGGGCACGAGCAGCGTCAGCGTCGAAACTCGGCCGCGGCCCTGTCGTCTCGGACGGCGGGACCCGGGGCGCTTACCGGAGGAAGACGGCGACGATCTCGTTGTGCTCCAGGTGGCTGGTCTGGCGCTCCTGCAGGAAGACGTCGCACTCGTCGAAGAGCAGGATGGCGTCCCATTTCTCGGCCATCTCCAGTATGGCATTCAGCCGCCTCTCGACGCTCTCAGCATCCCGGCCCAGCTCGCCGGCGCTCAGGGTGTAGAGAGGCCTCCTCGCCTTGTCGGCCACGGCCTCTGCCGTCAGGGTTTTGCCCGTGCCGGGGTTGCCGGCCAGCAGCATGACGACGCCCAGTCCTTTGCCCTCGATGATGTCGTCGAAGGCGCGCTTGTCGCGCGTGTGGCCGCCGACGAAGGACTCGACCAGGTTCTTGTAGCCGCTTGGCAGCATCAAGTTGGGGTACGCCGCGTCGTTCCAGCTTATGTCGCGGATTCCCTCCACCTCGAACTCTCCCCACTTCTTGAGCTTGAGCGAGTAACCCCGGACGTGGGTGTTGCAGAGCATGAGCTGCTCGTTGGAAAGCTCCCTCGCTGTAGGTTCGGTCAGTCGGCGAGACGACGCTTCAGAGGCATTCGGGCCTGGTTGGTTCGCCCGGATTTGATATCTGTACTTGCCTGGACTCCTCTCGCGCTCTGGGGCAACGTCTTTTTCACCCCTGTTTCTCTCTTGCAGGGCCATCTCCTCCTCAGCCTGCTGCATCCGCCCAGTCCCGCACATGAAGAATGTGGGACTTGCGGCTATGTGCTCAAGATCTTGAACGCGGATCGAAGGAAGGATGGCATCCGAATCGAGAGGATCCAAGCTGGGCGCAGCCCGTGGGCTCTCGCGAAGGTAGTAGATGGCGTCCACGACAATGCGTCCGTCAACCTAGCAAGGTTAGCAACCATCGTCAACTCCATCGCCTCCTAGGCAAAAGACATGAAGCGTACATTCCACGTCACTGACTGGCGCGCGTCCACTTCTTCTCTCATCATCCCCGAAAATGCCATGTAGCGGAATCCGGCGAGGCCGTGGAATTTCTGACCGCGCGAAATGGCCTTGGCCTCTTTCTCCTCCCTAGACGAGAGAAAAGAGGCGGGGTGAACGTGGAGGTCCGTGATGTCCCGCGTGCCGTCAAATTCGCAGACTATAATGGGCGCGCTGGCGTATCCAAACTTTTCTCCGTCCCAGTCCACAAACTTGGCCGAGATCCTCAGATACCCGTCTTCGTGGTAGCCACAGCTGCTGACGATGAGGAACCGGTCGAGCCCCTCCTGCGTCGTAAAGACAAGCGTTCCGGGCTCGAAAAGCGCCCAGAGCAAGGGGTAGGTGATGACGCCATGGTGAAGATGGTCTTTGATCTCTTCTCTGCCCTCGCGAAGCTCGGCGTCGAGCGTGTCGTACAGCAGCTGGGTGAAGGCGGCAGCGTCAGGATCATCTTGCTTCTGGCGCTCGAGGATGGTAGTAAAGCGGTCCCAGCGGTAATGAAACGGTCGGAACGGCGACTTGAACACGACGCTCTTTAGTGATGCCGTGACGCCTTTGTAGCCTTCGAACACTTCGCATAGTATTTTCTTGAGACACAGACTCTGCACGACGACCGAGTCGAGCGCCAGTGGCTTTCCCTTGTCGTGGTTCTTGCACATGCGCACGACGAGAGCCTTCTTCTTCGTCTCGGGCTGTTCCTCGACGTCCATGCGAAGGTCGTCGGGGTATTCCTCGACCCAGTTCTTGCAGCATTTGCATTTGGGCGGTCCTTCGTACAGGGTCTGTATCGCGCATTCCGATCCCTCCGAAAGTTCCTGGGTCCTTGCCGTTTCCGAAGCCGAGGAATCAGAGGCCTGATCGTCGTCCGTCTCCAGGGATTCGAGCACATCAGACAGGGCCGCCCCATCGGGACTCAATGGCGCGCCGAAGAGGTCTAGGCATTCTTTGTTCTCGGGAGTCGCCATGATTTAATGCTGGATTGGCGATTTCAAAAGCTTCGATTGGAACCCGTGCTTTAGGTGCAACTTGAAGTTTCATAGCCCTTGAGAATCCTCGACAGCTCCCGCCATTTTCTCTGCCATCCCTCGGCTCCTTTTTATGTATCCATGGGAGCGCTATGTCTCGCCATCGGCCAAGGACACATGGCCAATCAGCCTTGTTCCTAGGATTCGCTGCCGTCACTTTCCTCAGCCCCCAAGGCCTCAGGAGCGGGCGAGCGCATCCCAGTACATGCAGGGCGCCTGAGCAACGCGCACAAAGCCGGCGCCCCCAAGTTTCAAGGACTGCAGGCAGCAGCCCCCAACTTTCGCCTCGTTTGCCTTGCGTAGCGGGAGGCTGACGTGGCTTCGAGGTGGCAGTGTGATCCTGCATCATCGTCGCAGGCAGCAAGGCCTCTCGCAAGGCACTAGATCAGGTAGCCACCGCAAGGGAGGATCGTCTTCAACGTCGGCAAGGATTCATTCATCTGGTCTCAGCGGCGCTCGACTTTTCAAAATCAAACGCAAAGCATTTCTCTTCCTCTCGCGTAAGCTTCGCTGCACCATGCCCGCCGACTTTTCGCTTTCTTTTCTCCGGCATCTTGAAGCAAACCCCGGTGAGGAGGAGGTGGAAAGGGCATGGCAAGACAGGGTGCTCCCATTGACGTTGACCAAAGACTTTGGCCAGAATTGGACGGCGGTCAGAGACCCTCATGGCCGGTTTATCACGTGGTCGGGTGCGCGCTGTCGCGTGGAGCCTCAGCCGCATCACGTCCGTCAGTGTTTCGTCGTCATTCTTCGCCATGGGGAGAAGTGCGAGGAGGCGGTTCCCTACGAGGCGGTCGTTCTCTCGCAGATTATACGCCGGCTTTGGCTCAACGGGATCGCAGGACGGCCTGGGCGACTCTTCCAAGCCGAGAGGCGATACTTCGTCGACAATTTTGCAAGCAAGATGCCGGCCCCATGGCGAGAGCTCGTTATTCAGTGTGACCTGCGCCATCTCATCGAGAATAACGACTTCGAGCTTCGATCCATCAACCGTCGCATCTATAGGCCTCTCGCGGACGTCAGAAACACCCGACTGGTTACGCTGCTTCCGAATATCGCTTCCCATGCGCCGATCGAATGCACCCTTACCGAGGTCCCGCTGGACGAACTTGAAGACGATGGCTACCAGTACGAGGCACTCTCCTACGTCTGGGGCTCGCCAGCTGCACGGCGCAATATAACGCTCGACGGCTTGTCTTTCCCCGTCACAGAGAATCTAGAGGCAGCCTTGCGTGCGCTTCGGACGAAGGGCACAACTCCGCGAGTGCTGTGGATTGATGCTCTTTGCATAGACCAGTCGAACTTGGCGGAACGAGGCGATCAGGTCCGGCAGATGGACTCCATCTACAGCAACGCTAGCGGTGTTGTCGTTTGGCTGGGCCGAGAGTCGGATACCAGCTCTCACCTATTCAGCGCCCTCATGCGGACCCGAGAGTCGATGAGAGGGTTCGAGCACATCCTGCAGATGAAAGAATACCTGGCTTTCCCGTTCCGGCCCGAGGCGCACTGCGACGGCTGCGACGGTGTCCCACGCGAAATACCCTCCGGCCAGGGCATCCCCAAGGTGCTGGCGGATCGAAACAACCGCGCAGCGCGCGACACCGGCCATGGGTCGCAAGCGTGGAAGAACTCACTTACTGACTACATCGAATACTTCATCGCGCTTCTGTCCCGACCCTGGTGGCGGCGAGTCTGGATATTGCAAGAGGTGATCCTGGCCAGAAGGGTTACCTTGGTGTGCGGACCAAAGTCCGTTGACTGGACCTTGTTCCAGGCCATGCTCTACACCTTGATCCGTCAGGCGAAGCGGTCAGGAATCTATTACACGGGCGGACTCTCTCACCAAGCCCGTCTAGCAAGGGCCCAGGCTATCCTCCTCGACATGGCCAACAACACCCTTGCCCTATTCGTCTTGCAGAGCGCCTCCATGTTTGCCAAGAATGCTCGCAACTTTTCAATGGCCAACCTGGTCTCGCTCACGGCCACCTTCGAGGCCACAGACCCCCGGGACAAGATCTTCGCCCTCGTCAGCCTGCTTCCCAGGGAGAGCCAGGAACGGTTGAGTTTTCGCCCCGACTACGCCACGGATGGGCGGCGGCTCTATATCCAAGTCGCGAAGCATTACCTCGAGTCCAGTGGGAGGCTTGATGCCATCACGGCTCGACCTCTCCCGTGGCTATGCAGCTTGCCGCCGAGGGCACAGGAAGCTATGATCGAGGTACCGTCATGGGCTCCAGATTGGAACTTGCCCGATGTATGGATCCTCAACTCGATCTGGATCAACCGCTTTTCGCAAGCCCGAAGCCTCGTCTCGTTCACGCAAGATGTGAAAGACAATACTGGCAACGACACGGACGAGGAGGGCCAGGTTTTCAACGCCAGCCTGTACAAGAGCTCCCCCTTTCCATTCCGATTCTCGGCACGCGATGAAGTGCTTCACACTCATGGAATCACGGTCGACATCATCTCCGAGGTCGGTGAGGCGTGGAATCTCGGGACGGCAGCGCTCCGCGCGTATGAGCCTGGGCAACCGACTCGTTCGCGGCAACGGGCCCACGACGCCCACGTGGCTATAATTGAGGGCTGGAAGGCTCTCGCCGGCTTGAAAGACGATGTCGTTTATCCTTTCACCGGCCAGACGCTGCGCGAGGCATTCTGGCGCACCTTGTTCCTAGACCGAGCCATATACACCCGCGTCGCCATCAACTATCTTGACGTACGCCGGCTGCCCTCGCAGCTGGACGCAGACGATAAGGAGGCCGAAGAAGGCGGTCTCCCTATTCCACTTCAGAATTGCTTTCCCCCCCAGAGCGCAGCCGACCTGGGGCATCTCCTCTGGTACATTCGCCAACAACTCGCCGAATCCGGCGGCTTCGCCAACGTCAACCTGCACTGTGCATTCCTCAGATTCATCAAAACCAAGAGCGGCTACATCGGCTTGAGCCACCCCAACGCGAAGCCCGGTGACAAAATCGCCATCCTTCTCGGCGCACCTGTCCCGTTCGTGCTGCGAGAGTACAGCGAAGGCCATGTCTTCATTGGGCAGAGGTTTGTGTCAGGCTCCTCGCAGTGGCGGTAGCGAGCTAACTGGTCCCTCTAGCTATGTGCATGGTGTCATGGACGGAGAAGTTATTCAGGCGCTTCGCGACGGCGGGCGGGGACACAAGTCCGAGGACTTTGAATCTTTTGCTCTAATTTAGTTTCACGATTCAGCCCATAATACAAACAGACGCCGCCTCCCTGAGTACCGGAAACTGAACATGTCAGAGACTCGAGAGACACGAAAGGCAGAGGCGCGAGAGGCTCGAGAGACAACAGCAGAAGAAGCACAGTGGGCAAAGGTGTATAAAACTCTTAGGCGTGCCTGGACGTTCAATGTCTTGATTGGACAGAGGTTTGCGTAACCTGGTTTGCAATGCGGCGGAGTCGCAAGGCTCTGAGACGTCATAACAGGCGCACTCTTGATTCCCAAACAGCCCCATGACACTTTTTGTTATAAAGGTTCTGGAAAGCTGGAACTGACTCGTCGTCTGCAGTGGTGCGGCACAACGATTCACGCAACTGACGATTCGCCAGCTGGATGAAACGCCGGTCAGCCCGCAGTTGACGACCAAATTGACTCGCTCCGCCCATTCTGACGCCGCCGCCTCGCATGTCAAGTGCTTGGTCAGGATTCACGCAGGGAAGCTGCCTGTAGCTTCGGAGAGTTACGCCGCCGTCGCCTTCCGGATGGGTTACCGCTATGTGCTCACATAGAACAGCCAGGGATGGGGCTCGTGCAGGGAAGTTGCCGACAGGAACTTGAAGAATGAGGTATCCCGACCCGCCACGGCTCGCTGAACAGTACGGAATCTGCAGCCACATAGCCGAAATGCCAAGTCGGCTGCCCTTGTCCCGGACGATCGGGGAGGGCTTGTCAGGGGGGAATCTGCGCCGCATCGACGTGAATCCCCGCACGGCCGGGAGCATATGGGAGCAACATATACTGATCGTCGTGCCGGTTCTTCTAAACTCTCTCCGTTCTGCTGGACAGAGCATCAACAACCTCCGAAAATGGGCTGGTCCCTAGACTCCCAGATCGATGAAGCTGTTGCTTCTGGTCGTGTCCCCACGGACGTACCGCCGGACGTGATCGAAGGGCTCCATGAGAGCCGGGACGAGGACGGCATCATCGGCATCATCGTCGTCGCCGCCGTCGCCGCCCTGGTCGTCACTCTCCGAATGCTCTCCAGAATGTTCATCGTCAAGCGTGTCGGATCCGACGATGTCCTCGCCCTCCTGTCGCTGGTGAGCCCTCTCTCACCGAGTACGAAGCGCCCTGGCCTCGGTGCTCACATGATCTTTTGAAAGGTGGCATTCATTCCCTTTGTCGCCCTTGCCATTCGGCAGATCCAACTCGGTGGCGGAAGAGATTACCTCTTTGAGGAACTCGTCATGGATGAGGCAACACAGGCCACGCTTCAGACCTACGACACCGTCTCGCACATTGCCTACATCACGGCGCTCACACTCTGCCGTCTGTCGGGTATTCTATTTTACTACCGCATCTGTCGCCTCCGGCACGAGTTTCTCATCGGCCTCAGGTTTTGCTTCGGCATCGTCGTCGTCGCCTACCTAATGCAGGTGTCGCTCATCGCCTTCCACTCCATGCCCGTGAGCGCCCTCTGGACTCCTGAACTTGCCTTTGTGGATGAAGACGATATCGTCTACTTCATACAATGGGGTCAAGTCCACATTGTAATTTCTATTACATCCTTGCTCTGCGACTTGCTCCTCTTTGGAATCCCCGTAGCAATGTTGCGAATTCTCAAAACGATGCCTAAGAAGCAAAAAGTTCAACTTGCCTGCATCCTCCTACCAGGCATTGCGTGAGTACACACGTCACTTCCTTGTGCAGATAAAGGGCTGAGCTGACCTTACTGCATGACACAGCGTAGTTGGCATCTCGATAACCCGACTTGTGTTTCAGATCAGGGTCGCATGTGAGTACCAAACCCAAACGTTTTGCATTGCGACACTGGGCTGACGTGCGTTGTCTGAAGTCGGGGATGGTACTGAACATCACCCTGATTTCTCTTTTCTATTCTTTCTTGCGGTCGAGGCTGCAGAGATAAGCGCGACGCTGATAGCTCTATCGATCCCGGGCCTTAAGCCGCTGCTCGACAAGTTCATCCTCCGAAAGGACAACCTGGCCGACGCTGCTCACTCCAACGATGGGAACAGTAGGCTGCGCGCCCTGAGGCCAGTATCGGACGGCAGCACGCTCTCGATCGATAAGACGGGCCACTACGAAACGGAGGTCAGCACGTTCTCGAAGCAGGACACGATGCGTAATAAAATCCGGGTCACGACGGACGTCAAGGTCCAAGATGAGAAGTACCAGCCTTGGGAACCAGGGTACATATAAATCCCAGTAGCCTCGGCAATCTGGCCAGGGGAACGGTGCATTTTCGAAGATGGTGGTCATGGTCCACGCGGGTGTGTGTGCATAAGTAATGTCTGTCAAGACCATACAAATAAGGGTATAAAAGGCCACTCACCAGCTTCAATTGCTCTAGTGTGCGTACGTCGCTTTTGCATGCCGGAGTGTTCACACAGCCTTCAACACCCGACTTCAATCATATCAATGTGGTCTCTACTGTCGAGAGTGTGTGCTCTTTCCCGCCCTCGTACCTCAAAACGGAGGGGGATTTCTAGTCCGTTAGACGGCTGCCGTCGCCGCCGAGCATCTCGTAACAGGAGCAGCCGGTCTCATCACCTCCATGTTGGCTCCAGTCTGCTCGCCGTTGCCGTAGAAGTCGGTGAGCTGGAAACTACGGTGCGTTTCACCGCCGACACCGTGCTCCGGGAGAAAGTTGCTGGGCCCCGTCGCTCTCCAGAACCAGCGCCCGATCTCGCCTGCTTGTAGGTCGTGATGCTGACCTGGAGGCTCCATTCGTCGTGGAAGACGCTGAAGCTTCGTGCCATGGAGCGGCCGTCGTCGGAGGCGAGGAACCATTCCGGTGGGTTCTACTAAATAACTAGCTGTCCTGGAGAGTTAACGTGGAAAATAAAAGGAGATGTCGCGAGAAACTAGGGCGAGGCGAGGACGTTCCTAACGTCATCGCGCTTGCGCCCGCGCGTCCAATAGCCTTCGACCTCGGCAATTACATACATAGTCGTTCTTAGACGGCCTGCAAAGAGTCCGGACCAAAAGTAGCGCTGCTAGCAGAGATAATTGAGATGGGTGTCGGCAACAACGGCTGCGTCGATAAGGACCTTGTTGTGAATTATAGAGCCTAGCAAAGACGAGGCGTAAATCGATACCTGGTAATCCTTATACTATCGATAGAGAGCTAGGCTTAAGAGAGACGTCTCGCGCGTGTGAGCCAATGAGCCAATGAGCTAATGAGCTAATAAGCTAAAGCTAGTAAACCAACGAACTAAAAAGGGAGAGTTTATAAGACGTAATTGCTAATAGTGGATTGAAGAACTAGAGGAAGCATAAGACTGCCAAGATAGAGGCCAAGGCAAACAAGGAAGCAAGAAGGTGGAAGGCTTAGTCCATATAGGTATGGATGGGCACATAGACTTTGAAGGATTCGCGTGGCATGATCCACAATATCTCTGGAATAAGTCTGGTCTCCGTTGCAGCCTGTAGACGTTGCAGTGGATACAGAGCAAATGTCCGAGCGTCTAGCATATACGGTCATGCATGCGAGAGAGTCCTCAGTCACGTCAAGTTCTCTAACCCAGCGGCTTACTGGACATCTTTAACTCCTTGGAGAACTTGACCGGTGACTCCTTCGGCTCGGCGCGGGAGAAAGAGACCGAAACGTTAACATAAGGGGACCTCGGCTGTGCACGAGTATCCTTAGGGAGGGTTGGTTCGCGAGACAGTAGGCCGGGAGGTAGGAATGTTGCATGGAGGTGCTATGCCTAGGAAACTACTAGTAGACGTGTATAAGCGTGGGCGCTATATGTGGTTAGGGCGCGCGGATTCCTACGCGCTCGACAAGAATAACGCAGTCTCCGCTAGGGCAGAATGATACCAGACTTCAATGCTGAAGTGGGCAGGCAGCGGATAGATGCGCAAACCGTCCACATGATATGAACGTTCCGATTGATGGCATAATGCCTGTCACAGGAGGATGAAGAAAGGCCAACTAAGCACGCTTCGGTATTGTGATTGAACTAGACTACCGGAAATTCGACGTATAGATCATGAGAGCCCCTTGTGATCCGCTTTATTCGACCTCGAGCCTCCTATGTGCATGTTTAGACTTTATATAAAACGCCGCGCTTAGGCCGACATCTCAGCATCTTTACCTGCCTAGTAGCATAAGATAGAAGCAGATTAAGCTGACAGACGAAGCTTAAGGAGGGCCGCAAACAGAAATCGCCTATCTATGCAGGTCTGGGATATCCACTATTGCTGTTTCACTCCCCGCTACCTCGTATTTCGAGGCATAGCTAATACAGGAGTCGGGAAATAGGGCGTGCGAAGATAAAGTAATACGAGAGAGTGAAACTGATATAAAACATCGATAGCAAACTCTAATGCCTTGCTTTGTGACTGCCGGAGGCTGTGCTGCCAGTCTGAAGGCTTGATAGATCTAATGCTTTTATCGAAGGGATAGACCAAGGCCTTAAGTCTGAGTCCTCGCCGCTCAGGCTTTACGGCCCTTGAACAGATGAACAGATTACTCGCCGCGAGGACGTATCCGCTCACTATCTTCGAAAATAGAAGTCGGAGCTTAAGTACTGTTCGGTCGGCACGCCCTGAGTAAAGTGAAGCATTATGGGGTGGGGGGTGGGGGCAGTGGGCGACGAGGTAGTACGACTGAAGGGTATGTTATACGCTCCTGATTCAGGGTCGGTACGCGGAGGCCTCCTCAGATTTCGTCGCGGCTTTCTTATAGAGACTGCAATAATCTGGTCCTAAAAATTCCTTTTCGTCATACTCATCTCATACTACCTCGTTCTATCCGTCTTCTATTACTTTACTTGCAAAGTCTAAGTTACTACACAATTACCGCTGTTCCTCCTAGTCGATGACCTATTTTTCCTGGATCGAAATGAAGGCCTGTACGACAATTCTCTTCGCTCTGCTTGGAGCCACTGCGGCTAGACTCCAAGTACGCTCGGACTTTCTCGAAGGAGACGACTGCGATGGGCCTGGAGAAGGACAGTGCTTCGGGACACCAGCACAAGAAAAGGCGAAATGCGATTCAGCGTCAGCCATATTTCTTCAAAGGTGTTTGGAATCTGGCGCTGAAGCGACTACATGCAGGAGGGACGGTCTACGTAGGAAGGCAGCCTGTAACGGGGAAGACGGAAGACCCATTCAGTTTCCAACCGATTCAGATTCACCTATAATCTTTCCCGATAATTAACAGCTACCAATAATAAACAATATATATAGCTTTAAACGGAGAGGACCTATGCCGCAGGCATGAATAGTATGTACATACATACTTCGAAATACCTTACATAGCAAGCGTTACATTAGGCTATATAGCCGGTTAAAGCTAACGTCTCGACCTCTTTCTGTCTCGCAGAGCCGAAGGATTGCTGATTGAAGTTCCCTATAGAGCTGGGCATGTCTAACAGCCGCTGTAGTAGAGAACTGGACGGGGTTTTCTTCAGTCATTCAACTCCCTTACAAGAACACTACTATAGTCCATTCGCGCCACTCCGTTCCGCTGCCTATCAAAAGCGATAGGAAGTCAGTCATATAACAACAAGAGGGGGAAACTAGCGCAACTCACGTGACAGTCGGTTCTGAGGTCTAAGTCCTGCATCTTGAGGTCCAGGCTATCTACCTGGCGGTTCGAGCTGTTATCTAACTTGCGCCCCAAGCCATCCAACTTGGAACCAAACCTAGCGTTTAAAGTACGGCTGTAAGTGGCCTTGGTGTCGCCAAAAAAACGCGAAGTCGCCCGTGAAAGTGCTTCTATAAGCATGCTATGTCCGGTGATGACGAGGCCAGCCAATCATAAACCAAGGAGCCAATGACCCAATGAGACAACATCTCCTTGGTAGCAAACCACGCTTTGACCCATAGCTTTCACAATCCCTCTCCAGTTCCCTCTTCCCTCTCAACACATTCAGAAGCTGCCTGTATCTGGGGGCTGATAGGAGGGCAGCGCGATCGAAGTCGACGAGCATGACACGGCCGCGCTCGTCGCCGTGGTCGATGCCTTCGAGTCGAACGGCTTGCGATGAGCGATGCGCCTAGGTACAAGCTGCTAGTAACATGGCAGTACGACGTATCTTGGGAGTACTACCCATAATGAAGCGGTAACGTAAGCCCATAAGGCTATCGCGACCTGTTTTCCGGGCCATCCTGATCGACTACATATAGTATCGTCCGCTTGCAGGCGCGACGGTGGGGATCGCGGATCAGGTCGTGCGTCCGTTCCATGTTGCCGCCACAGTGGCAGCACGGCGTGCGGCGTATTTCCGCAGACAGGACCTGGCTTGGGTGAACACGCTTAAGTGTGCGTGCAAGCGTACGAGCGCAAGGGGTCACAAACTCTTGTCTGCCTACGTGAACTTTGTCGAAGTGACCAATTTATTGAGCGCCTAGGCGTGAAAGGAGTGGAAGCTGCATCTTATAGAGGCCGAGCTGACAGAGAGCGGCGGAAGCCATAGAGCCTCCCAAAGACTACCCGTCTCTAAGATATAGACGAGTGTGTAGCCTTAAACCCGCGGATCCTTGTCTCGAGAGCGGAGGCACGCCTCGGAGCTGTCGAACCTTTCCTCAAGGTCATGCGGCACGTCCGAATAGTCGAATAACTGGCAATACGCCGCCGTTCCCTGGCATGACTCGGACTGCATCGACGCTAGCGACGTAGTGTTGTCAAGCAACTCCCAGCAGTTAAACTTAAGGAACTGGTCTTCTGTAGGCTCCAAGACGAAGGGCTTTAGAGTAGGAGTTGCCGAGGCCGCTACTATCGTAGAAGCAACCAGGACGAGCCGGAGAGTCGACATCTTTTTTGGGGGGATTGGCGAAAGATTTATGTATTGCGGGCGTAGTCTCAGGGCCAACACCTAGTCGCAGGCAGACAATGAGTTACAGTATGAGTGTAGGGGAGTAGATGCGCAGATAGGTACATGTAGCAAGACGACGAAAATGTCCGTTGGGGGCTACTGCAGCGTAGTTTATATACGCCGAGGACGGGTTCGCTACGTGGTAGGAGAATAATTGGAGCAGTCGCATTGTACGACTACAGAAACGTTTACGATATGTCAATGCGACTGCTGCGCCACAGAGATGGCTTCACCCAACTATTGTCTTGGCACCTGATGAGCGACTTAGAGATCTGACAAGGTTATGATCCGAAAGGGAAGTACTCGGCGCGGAGCGGCGTGGCGTGAGAGATGGAGCGGATCGGGAATCGAATGATTTCCATGCGAGCCCAGTCGATGCACTTCGTCCTAATTTAAACGCTACGTGCCGGGCGGGCCTAGCTTAAGCAGGCGATGGCCGGTTAGCATCCCTGGCGCGGACGTTGTCGATATATCCGAGTATACAAGATTAAGCCGTATAAAAGAGGGTCATTGGGAGGCTTAGTGGCCGGACAGGTTAAGATCCTAAAGAAGAAGGTAACAGCGAAGCATAAATATTATCTAATTCCTAGAAGTAGCCCTACTTTACGCGAACCAAGTAGTCAGTTTCTAGCAAGCAAACAGACAGAGGACAAAATGGCAAAAATTAACAAGGGACTACGAAAGAAAATAGGTAGCAGGACGGAAAGCAAGTAAAAAATAACGCATATTACCTTCATTCGTCTTAGGCCGACGTCGGTCAAAGCCCTCTCGGCCCGCCGAGAACTGGCCGGAGACCGAGGTCATTCCGGAGGGCCGGCCGAATTAGAGCGGAGCCGACGGGCCCGGGCAGATAGATAGTCCTGTCTCTAAGGCTGGGGAGACAAGGAGAGGGCGACTGATATCATTACCCAGAGCCGGCCACTCTTGCGGTCTCGTGGTCTTCATTCCTCTATAAAACATGGGGTGCCGGCGTATTTATACAAAGTTACCTCTGGCAAATTAGGTATCGTAACCTACAGTACATGTTCATGTTCAGTAGTGACCAGACGCAAAGCTACCACTCACTGCCCCATCTTCATCTTGTCGTTTGGCTTCTCGAAAATTGCCGCAGGGAAAGATGAGAATGCCAAGGGTGCAGCTTAGCGGGCATGGACACCCAGAAAAAGTGCCTCACTTACAATAACACATGCAGGTAAGTGTGTCAGGGGCGGGGTGAAGGCATCGTCGAGACGCGGCATTATCGTGAAAACTAGGAATCAATAAAGCAGAAGTGGGGCACGGGCAAATCCGCATTAGAGAAGAGCAGAAGACATGGCAGACCAGGCAGACAAGCAGAAAAGAAATATAAAACCGGTGTTGACGCTGTGCAGCAGAAGAAGATGGCAGCAGACATAGAGGTACTCGGCAACGCGGGCCTTCTTACATTTACTCTCTCGTTCGCTTTCTTGGCCGGCGCCCGTCCCCAACCAGTCTTCGTTACCCGGCATACCAACCAGGCGGAGTAACAGCCTATTAACACCAGAACCAGGTATCAGAAATTCACAATGAGGCTGCTTGCAGACGTGAGCTCGCTACTTGGTCTCCTTACGGTGCTCGTCCTCTTCGACAGCGCTCGAGCCCTACATCAGGAAATTTATCCAGAAATGTCATGGAGCAAGCAGCAGGTTGTGAACCTTATGTGTTTTAAACTAGACTTGAGATCCTTCCACGAGTTAAGGGATGGCAGGGAGAAGATAGAGACTTTTAGCTGGATCAATAGGCTCAATTTCGACTGGACTACTAACGGGTGCACGGCCGTGCCGGACAAACCTTTCGGCAATAACTTCAGGCCTACCTGTGTGCGCCACGACTTTTGCTATACCAACTTGAAGAAGAATGGCGTATTTTTCAATCACGTGCGGAAGAGAGTGGACGACGTGTTCGAATCGGAGTAAGCTGAACCTATCGCTGTATAAAGAGGAGAGAAAACTGACCGGCAAGCGCAGCCTGAACAAGCAGTGCAATGGACTCGGCTTCTTCTGCAACAGAGCAAAGAATGTATACTACGCTGGTGTGAGGGCTTTTGGTGAGCTGGGAGACACGGAGGACTTCAACCCATACTACATCATTAAGGATGGGTTTTGCGAACCTTTTCAGGGAGATCTGGACCAGCCTGGCCAGAAATTGATGATAGCGGCCCGAGCAAACATCAAAGGCCATGCGCTGCCGAAAGAGGCCTGCTTGGAGCTAAGTTGGTATCGAAAGTACGTTCAGAAGCCGGGGGAACTGGACAGATGCGGGATGGTAGCGGAGAGGGGTGATATAGAGGCGATAGAGAAGGAAAGGGGAGAAACGTTTGGACCGGAGAGAGACTGGACGGTTGCTTTGGGCCGCGTCCGAAAGTTTTGGTAGGAGAAGAGAATGATCACCTGGCTCCAAAAGATAAAATCTGAGTTTTGGCTCAAACTCCGTTAATCGTGCAAAGCCGTCTGCCCGATGTGCCTATCCTCACCCGTCACTGAACGACTTTCTGTCTACTTGTCTGCACCAGTCTTTCTGGCCCTCCCCTGAGTGTGAGATGCGCCTTACAGTTCCTCTACTGCAGGGCCGTCTGCCACTCATCACCTTCCATTGCTCCGCGACTTCAGCTGGCCAATTGATAAGGAAACGTGAGAAGATAGGGGTTTGACTCAGAAACCGAAAGTTCGGTAGAGCCTTAATGCACAAGATCAACTCGACAATTCCCAAGCTGAGCAGCTCCAACCCTGAACGCCGAGGAACGATGACGTTATATCCCTTGGACTCTAAGCCGGCGATGACCAAGTACTTTTCGGTGATTTTTTCAAGAATGTATACGGCGCCCGACGAGCTTAACGGCTCGCGAACATCAACTATAACTGGTACGACATTGTCTTTGGGTGAATTGTTGCAGGGCTTCTGAATGGGTCTGTCGCACTGCGTTCGAATTTTATGGGATCCAGCAGCCGATTGAATATAATAGCAGGGGAAATCCCAGTTTCCTCGCATTTCTCTTGTCACCGCCCCCTACTTAATTTGATCCCCTTGTATCGGAATAAATGAGTTTAGTCATAGACCGTAGCTGGCCTGAACTTGCCTGCGCCGTGCTCAGGGACGTAGGATACGCCAAGCTCGATATTTCCGGTCTATTCCAACCCCTGCATAAAGCATCCTAGCTTTGCAGGTGGACACCCCGTCCCAGACCAAGCCGTCCCCGGTACCGCGCTCCGGTTTTAATGAATGGCACAGATTGGCTCGCCCGCGATTGTCACTTTTGAGCAGCGGTAGTCAAGATGCAGGATCTCGACCTTTTTCGGCACCCTGAGCTCGTCCAAGACGCCCAAGATTTGATACAGAACCTGGAGTACCAGATAAGACTCGTCGAGGTCTTTGAACATACCGAGAGCCGCCTGAAGGCTCCATTGCTCCGGTCTAAAAGCCTCAAAAACTGTTGCGTCTTTATTGGGGCAGTCAATGAAAGTGGGGACGGGATCGAGTTACGTCGGCGGGAATCCCTCGAACAGATTGTCAAATGGCCATGATTCCGGCTTTCGATCAAGACGTATCAATCATGATCAGGACAGGCTATCAAGAGGGACGGTCCATAGCGATGGTTCTCGGTTTTCAAACCTCAAGAGGCCTTCAACATGGCTCCCACTTAGTAAAGTATATCAGCACATTACAGACTTCCACCTTAAATCCTTCTGACACATTCTGTCCACTGTTAGTATAGTTGCCATCCCAAGCGACAGTAGATTCTCCCGGTGCGTATACTATAATGACAACACCTCTGGCCAGGAATTTCCTTTGATCTGTCACGGTGAACGTATGCCACCTTCGATCTTTTCTAGTCTTCCATTCAAGGCTTCGTCTCCGATCATCGTGGACAACTCGTCGTTTCAACTTGAAACTCGGTTTCCAGTATCAGAGCTCCGTATTGCCTCTTTCTGAGGGTAATCGAGGAGTCGTAAGCCTTGTGTAGGACTGCAGGATCTTGAAAGTCCAATTCCTGTTCAGAATACGGCTGTCGAGGTCGAGCTTGCCTAGGCTGCGGGGTCGACCCTAGATCGACTCCTAGAACGGCTGCGAGCGCGGAGCAGCCCAACTAGCCAAGGATCATGGATGATTAGCTGGTGCCATTTTGAAGACAGAGTCTAAGCGTTTGAGCAGAATATTTACGTTGAGAGCGAATTTCAGACAGTCTTTGTCTCCTGCTTGGGAGTCGTGGACGCTCCCATCGTCGGCATGACAACACCACCAGAAGACAGCTTTCGTGGCTTTTTCCGCGAACGAGTCTGCTGTTATTCGGTTTTATGTGGCTAAGTTGGCCTGCATTTATCCAGCTCTCCTCCAGATCTCCATAAAACTGCATTTCAGCCATGGAAAACCCGGATGGGCCTAAAGCCCAGGGGCAGAGATTTAATGTAATCTAGTAGCCGATAAGCTCGAACTCAGTCGAAAAATCTGGCTGACCCGGATTACCAAAGTGACCGGTTAAAGATAGGCTAGGGAGCTCAATCTCGGTAGGGTCAAGAGGTGCGGTACTGGCATGAAGAGGAATGCTGAGGGCTGCCGCGAGTGCCGTCGAGGATTGACTGCCGAGGTCGTAGGCGTGAGATAACCTTGCAAGGTAGACTGCCGCGTCTTGTGCTGTCGGTGGCCGTATGCTGCTCTCCGCATCACCTTGAATCCAAAACCCGAAATCATCGACGCAAACCGCCCACGGCGTGACTTAACTGCCCGCAATCGACTACCCGATACCGAGAGTGACTGGAGCCTTCTGCTACCTTACCTCGTTAGGAGAGGCGTACCCAAGGTCGAGGGCAGACGGGGCCAAAGCTATATCGGATTGGGCACTATATTCCATTTTCGCGCGGAAAAAAGCGCAGTTTGCCATCGCAAAGCACCCCTTAAGAGGATGGGTTCGACTTCGGTGCTGTCGCAGAGAGTCTCGAAGGTCGTGACATCTATGTGTTACGGGGGCTTGTTAAAGGATTTCGTAGGTTCGCTATCCATAAAGCTCCAACTCGGGCCAACTCACCAGCCTATTGCGGAGGCAATCCTCGGATATTTTATTCGGACCAATATTTGCGGAACGACAAAATAAGCCGGGTCACGTGCCGGATAGGCTCAAACTACATGTTCCTACCTCTTAATCAACGAACCTACTATATTAACTAATCGCGATTTTGTACCTATGCAATCTTCTTGCCCTTGTCTTTTCCCTCCCTTCTCTTTTCCCTTATCCTTGTCTTTCGCTTGCCTTCACTGCTCGATCTCTCGTCTTATCCTTGTTCACCAGTAGGATGTGTCTAACTGGGAAGATTAAGTAGGGTACATTACATAATACACGGATTCGCTACTATAATCGACTATCGCAGATACCTATTAACTCTCCTTAGTTCTAAGCTCCTTATAATTCACGAGACGGAGATAAATACGATACTACTCGTTGGAAAAAAATATATATATATACTAGGTATGCGCGCTCGAAATAATGTTTTTATTAATCTGAATACGATGCAGGCCTTGTGCGAGATTTGCAATAGTCGTCTGTCGCTTAATTTGTTCTTAATCCCTACTGCAGGGGATCTATGGACGTAGTCAGACTTCGTTAGACAGAGTTCGCGTATGACGGGAATTCGACGGTCCTGCTTTGCCTACGGCTGCTTTAACTAGGCTACCGGCCAT
>NJEV01000333.1:1378-23205 GCA_002591385.1 Cordyceps sp. RAO-2017 | reverse complement strand
CGCCTTCTTCGCCGCCTTCTTCCTCTCCTTTTCCGCCTTCTTCGCCGCCCTCTTCACCACCTTCTTTGCCGCCCTCTTCGCCTCCTTCTTCACCACCCTCCTCGCCCTTGCCGCCCTCCTTGCCGCCCTCCTCTTCGCCGCCCTCTTCCTCCTTGCCTGGCTTGTCATCTTTCTTGTCGTCTTTGCCGTACGGCTTCTCCTCCTTCTTTCCCTCCTCCTTGTCGTCTTTTCCGTAAGGCTTCTTCTCCTCCTCCTTGTCGTCCTTGCCCTCTTCCTTCTTGTCGTCCTTGCCCTCTTCTTTCTTGTCATCCTTGCCCTCTTCCTTCTTATCATCCTTCTTGTCGTCTTTGCCGTACGGCTCCTTGTCGTCCTTCTTGTCGTCTTTCTTGTCGTCTTCGCCGTATGGCTTCTTGTCGTCCTTCTTTTCCTCCTCCTTGTCGTCTTTCTTTTCCTCTTCTCCGTACGGCTTCTTGTCGTCCTTCTTTTCCTCCTCCTTGTCGTCTTTCTTTTCCTCTTCTCCGTACGGCTTCTTCTCATCCTTCTTGTCGTCCTTCTTGTCCTCTTCTCCGTACGGCTTGTCGTCCTTCTTGTCGTCGCCGTAGCCGTCGCCGCCCTTTGTCTTTGCGCGGCACGCTTCCAGCGCCTTTTGGCAGCCATCGTCCTTCTGCACACCTCGTCAGTACGTCCGGCGCTGGCTCGTCGGTCCGGAAGGCTGCCCTACCTCGATCGACTTGATGGCTTCGTCGAACTTCGGGTCGCCCTCCTTGGCCCCCTTCAGGCTCTGGACTGTGCTGAAGACGGCCTTGCAGGCCTTGGCGGCCTCCGGACACTGCACGCCGGTCAGCACGTGAGCCGGTCCCGGCCCGCCCGTCGGCGCCGTACCTTATCGTTGAATCCGTTCATGCCCTGCATGCTGTTCACGGCGAACCGCGTGTTGGCCACGGCCGGGGCTGGCGATGGTGTCAGGCTCGACCGGTCCATGTTTGCTTGCGCTTTGATCCGTACCATGGGGATACTGCCTCTCGGAGTCGGCAATGATGCCGGGCACGCACAACGCGGCGCTGTAGACGATGGAATACTGTTCCGGGCACGGCGCCGTCAGAATCTCTCGGGTTGTCGTCCTCCGGGGCCGGGAGCCGGTCTCACCTTCATCTCGGCGACTTGAACTCTTGCCCGTAACGATTCCTGTTCCTCGTTACCGTTGTGGGAGAGCGGTGCAGGTTGGCGAGACGGCCCTCCGCGGCATCGGGAGGAAGCAGCCGGGATTTATAGACGGCGAGAGTCAGAGACATTTTCAACGGACGACCCGCCCTTCCAAGTCGAACCGGGGCGAGACACGGCCGTCGGAGCTCCAATCGAGACCGAATTGGGGCCATCCCGCCAAGACTATTCCCTCCCGAGGCGGAATGGAAAGCCCGGGCCGGAAGGGATTCCGGTCGGGCCAATGGACGGAACCAAAGCAGCTGAGAGCTGCAAGAGACCATCGCCTCGCCAAGTCCAGCGGCAGCAAAGGGGGCAGCCGGCCGGGCGGGCGGCGGTATGTGGCGAGCCCGCGGCTGGAATGAAGGGAGCCCGCGAGGGCAGCAACATCGGAAGACATGCCATTCGCTGCCTCCCTCCCTCCCTCTCGCGTGGGCTATCCGTACCTGGAGGCGCCGAATTCTTGCTGTGTCTCAGATGGGCGGTCGCGACAACATCAGGCCCGACCTCTGCAAGCTCCCCATTCTTCTTCTTCTTCTTGGCCGTCCCTTGGCCCGAGTCCGGCTCGCGACTCGTGTCTGTCTTCGAGCAGAAGGGGACGGATAAGAGAGGGAGAGGGAGAGCGGCAGTGTCAATAGCTTTGTTGCCATGGGCGAGAAGAGGGAGCCGTCGTGAAATCTCCCCTCGCGACACTAGTCTCAGCGAGCTATAAACTTGCTGTTCATTTCCCGCTGGCCGGCCGATGGCGTCTTTCGAAATCCTTGCCCTCCTCGGACCGCTGGCCGGAGTCTCGGTCGGAGGGGGGGGGCGCTGGAGATACTTGTAGTCTCGGTGAGAGGCGTTTATGCGATGGCGACGTGCGTGCCAGGCAGCAGAGTTTGAAGACGAGAGACGGTATGGACGGTCGTGACATGTGTGGCGGGAGAGGATGAGAGAGGCCGGGGGCAAGGACAGTGTGTATGGGGATCTTGGGAGCATGGAACGTGTATAGAGCTCGAACGTATGGAGAGATAGGGGTCTCGAGCACAAAGGACCTGTACAGAGAGGTCGGATACTAGCAAGACGTATAGATGCGAATCTCGAATACAAGGTACCTCTACGGAGAGCTCGGCTGTAAGCAAGACGTATAGATATACAGATCTCGAATACCACTGAAACAAGACGTGTAGATGCGAATCTCGAATACAAGGTACCTACCTCTACGGAGAGCTCGGCTATAAGCAAGACGTATAGATATACAGATCTCGAATGCCACTGAAACAAGACGTATAGATGCGAATCTCGAATACAAGGTACCTCTACGGCGAGCTCGGCGATAAGCAAGACGTATAGATATACAGATCTCGAATGCCACTGAAACAAGACGTGTAGATGCGAATCTCGAATACAAGGTACCTCTACGGCGAGCTCGGCGATAAGCAAGACGTATAGATATACAGATCTCGAATGCCACTGGAGCAAGACGTATAGCTGCGAATCTCGAATACAACGTACCTCTACTCAAAGCTGGGCTGTAAGAAAAATCGATGGATACCCATCTCGAACACAAGGAACGTATTCACCGAGCTCAAACGATCTAGACACCCGAGCGTTGCCACACAGGCATTGCAATTCGCCTCACACCGCCGACAAAGACGGGCAAAAGGCGGATTCCCGGCCGCCGGCTTCTGTTTACCATTCGTCCTCTGCTCCCCAAGCGAAACGAGGAACAGCGGCTAAAGTAGAGGCGCCGAACGGAGATGGGGCTGTGCATTCCTCGCTTGGACCGTGTTTTCCTCCGGTCGACCGGTTACAATGGGTATGTTCGCGAAGGCGTCTAGACCGCGCTATCGATTCGGCCTGTCTCTTTCGGGCACGCTGCCCTGGCCGCGGGCCTGGACGGCATTGTGTGCCTGTTGCGAGATTCCTGCGGCGAGCTGTCTTTGAAGAACCGAGGCTGTTGCCCCGTGACCGTACGACTGCGGCAACTTCACAAGGCCCGGTGCGTATGTAGGTACGTCGGCCTGTCTTTGTAGTGTGGGTGTTGTATGTATAGTTGTGGTATATAAACACATACTGAACCCGGTGCCGTCGATATTGCGTGCAAAGAGTCGAGGGTTCCGCCGGACGCTTAGTCGTCTACGGCAGCGTATTGGAAGCTTACGATGGAGAGAGAGACGGCGAGAGAGTTTCTGGTTGTTGTCGAATAGGAAGGACATGGGTTCGCGTCAGCAAGGACATGGCTCTGCCCAACTGCCTGTTCTAGATTTTGCTGCTATGTAACCTTCTGGCCACTACACGCCCCTGCTGTTCCTCTGTTTCTCGGGCTGCGGCCAGCTCCGGCTTCCTTTCTCATTGCCTTGACCGTGCCAATTTGTCGTCTGGTTGATTGCCTGGACCGTACCAATTTTTCGTCTCCTAGCACCCTTTATGAAGAGAAAGGAGTTTTTCGACAAGTTCGTAACACTTTGGTATACCCGCTGATGGCTTAACGGCGTCGCACCACTTGTTGCCAGTATCCTTCAGCTCTCGGCCCAAGCCTTTGAGGCACTCTTCATTGAAGGCCTTGTTTTGACACGCCACGTGTTTGTCTTTAGTCACCGGCTGCTCGGGTGGCTCGTCCTGAGGCTGCTCGGGTGGCTTATCAGGTAGCTCAGTGTAGTGCCTTTTACACCATTCTTCGGCCTTGCTGCCTCTGTCGGAACACCTTTTGTCTGTTTGTCCATAGACATGCAAACACCAATAGTAGGCCTCGCCACTCACGTTTATGCACGTTTCTTGAGAGTAGCCAGGCCCCTTGCCGGCACAAAGGTCCGAAAAGATCTGTTTGAAACAGTCCCTGCCTTCGCCCGACTGTACCCCTTTTGCTTTTGTGCACTTTTTGTATTCTTTTCGGCCCGGTCCAGAACACCAACTTGGAAAGCCTATCCACTCCGGCCACTCCACTGACTGGTTCTGGGCCTTGGGGATCAGGCGGCCGCTGGCAACGACGCACAAGGCCGCGAGAGAGAGGAGAGCTTGTGGCTTCATGATGGACGTTTTCCAAATTGTCGTGATGTTTGGTCCCTGCGAGCGAGCGAGCGAATATTGGAACGAGTGGTCTTAGGGATGAGTCCCTCCCTGTCTGGTGGTGTTCAAGAACAAAGGAAGAGAAGCCTCTGCTGCACGTCTGAGCGATGGGCTGCAGAGGCCTCTCTCTATTCATCAGATTCTGCGAGGATAACGCCCTCCATATATAGCCCTGTAAAGCCTTGCCTTGGTACATGTATACATGTACGTAGACTGCGGCAGCTTCGATAACGTACATGTAGTGAGTATGCCTTGCATTGCTCGCATTGTGATTACAAGTAAGGAGCCCGACCGGTTTTTCTGTTACGACAGCGCAAGGCTGTCCTCCCCTATCCTGCAATTGAAGTCCATACAATGTACATGGACATGGACATGGTCAGTTCCTAGAATCCTAGCCCGTCTTTTACTATCTTACACCAACCTGTTACCGAATATTACCGTATATAAACTTTGCGCTTGATGAAAATGACGCCTCTTCATCCTTGCGTCTCTAGGAGACGGCTCTTGACATTGAATAATGATCCGTCCGTCCCCGGCGTGATAGGCAGCCCGAGGTGACTCGACCTCGTTTTCATTCGTATATACGCCCCTACAGCTACAGCACCCCGGACACTGCCCTACCCAGCGGGGACCGCGAACTGTTCATGTTCGGGGACCTGAAACAGGTTCCTTGGAATCACACTCCATTCAATCTGTCCTGCCCGTGCTGGGGCGAGAAAATTCTGAGCTGTCCTCTTATTCATTCATGCGAACACGACGGCCGCCTACACGTTCCACCGTCCTGCTCGCTGCTTCCAGCGCCGGCCGAGATGGCGCGACCGGGTCGCGTGGCCGCTTTTCTAGTCATTCTCGCAGGCTGGCGGCTCCACTGCACACGAACACCTGTCGCGTTCTGGATCTAGAGGCTGTCTGCCAAGTTTGTCTTCTTCTTCGCCGGGCTGACAGCAAGGCGTACTGACGACTCGTCTGTCTCGGAGGGGCAGACTACATGTATTGCTCGGTCGGCAAGGGGACAAAAAACCAGGCTTTCTCGTGGTTCCGGTGACGGCAGGATAGCATGAGTCACCGTCTGTGGATATTCGGCCTTTCCCCCCTCTCATGAGAAAGTTCGAGCTCGCAGACAGGCGGTGGAGATGTCGTCGTTGGGTAAGCCGCTCCGGCCCCGATTCTCGGCCGTCCGTATTCTGCATCCGGGGCCCGGCTCCGTGGCGACCCCGGTCGTCGCCGATAGCCGTCCGGGAGCGGCGGCAAGGGCTACGGACGGTTCCGCACGGAGCCGTACGCCGTCGACGAAACGTCTTCGTCGACCGAGACGAGCTCCATTCCCATACGGGCCGGCCGATATACAGCGGCCGCGCGTCTTCCGAAACTCGGAGGCCCGCGCCACTCGCGCCACCACAACCTCCTCAGGCCACCCTTCTGACGACGCGGAAGCGGGGGCTGGGGTCTCGTACGCTGGATCTTATCTTCGTTCAAGACTCCCGGGCCTCCCTCGGACCCTCAGAGTTGCCCCCAGCCTGCAGGACCCGCTGTGTGGGAACTCGCGCGCTTGGCTTCGAGCTCTATTTATCACGCACTGCCACGACCCGCAACTCGACGGGCCGTGTCCGGGGCGATGCGAACAGCCACTTCGGGCGGGGCCATCCCATCATCGGCGTTGTCCTGGATCGGATGACGTGTACGCTTCCTACGTACACATACATACGCACCATGCATGGTTCAGGCTCCCTTTCGCCCAGGGGGAAGCCGCTCGAAAAGAGATACAAACATCCTCCGGACTTCAGACAACCCGCAACTCGGCCGGAAAGGGACCAGGCTCAACGCCGGGGTGGCTGTGGGCCTATGTTCGTTCTCGCTGCTGTCGCATTTCCGGGCTGGTGGCGCAATTCCCGGGGTCCAGACGGGGTCGAAACGAGAGCCTAAGCCCCATTCATCCAACTCGGCGCGATGGATACGATGGGGAGTATCCATCCAGGGCAAAGCCAAGCCAATCACGCTGTTCCAGGCAAAGCGCTTGGTTGCCGGTTATCCTTGCCAACACGGGATAGGCCGTCGAGTTATGGCCATCCCGCCCGGCATCTGCTCGAAACCATACGCAGTTATCGCCGGGAACCTGGAGAGACTATTGGACTTCTCCCGGCCGATACGGATAGGGCTTCGGGGGTGGGGTTGAGCGGTTTAGGAGCAACTTGTGTCGGGTCATTGTGAGACCTGACAACAGTCAGGCGGGGATGGCTTGCGGTCATCTGACGAGACGGATACGGAAACCGTGGAGATGCCGGCCTTGGAGTCGTCTGGTTCTCGCAGTTGCCCGTCCGAACCGGCGGGCATAAAAGGGCAGTGAGAGGCCTTCTTGATCTTGCCTCCTCTCCTCATCCATCTCTCCCATCTCTCCTGTCGCCCAACCAACTCATCAAGAAGCAAGCCGCACTCGCAGCCCGCAACTCGCCTCGCGCCCGCAACCATGCGTTTCGTCCCAGGAAGCATCCTCGTCGCCCTCCTGGCCCTGGCCAGTCCCATCCTAGGTAAGTCTGCCGTTGCTGCTTCAGGCTGCGAGCCTTCGCTGACGAGTGGCCGGCCGCGTAGCCTGCCGCTCGTCCGCCGAGTGCCCCAAGGGCAAGACCTGCGACCAGATACGAGGGTCCCCGACGTACGGACAGTGCGTTTGAAGCTTGTTCCGATGAGGTCTTGTCCGGCCTGTACGCTCGACGCGAGCAGGGCTGGGTCGGCTCGCACACGCGATGGGAGGGCGCAGTTTTGATTTTCGTCCTTGTATACAGATTTCTCGCGCAGAGACTTTCTAGCTGTTTGTGAATCTGCTCAGCCACGAGTTCACCTTGCGTAAGATGTCGAGTTTCATGGAGTGTACGTGGACATGTAGACGAAAAGTATGTGAGAATGCCACATGTCGTTGCGTCCCGTCCGGATGCTGACGATTGATATTGACGGGCCGGACTGGGGAGAGGAATCATTCACCGTGGTAGCGCGAGACTCAATGAATCATTGGAAGGTGGAAGAGTTTCTATATTGTCGTGTAGGTTTCTGGCCGGCGAAATCAATAATATATGTAGCGCTTGACGTGAGTCTCGAGCAGCAAGGTTGAATATCAAGCAGGCATGACTTTCGGCCGATGACGAGCGGAAACATGTCGGCAGTCTTCGCCGTCTGCTATTCCAGGGCTGGTTTGAGCCTATACGTATACCAATGTACTCGCACACGTCACAACATTGAACCACATGCAGCCCACGACGGAGCCACAGAAGTACGCATCTTATGAGTCAGGCAACCCTGCTCTCCTTATGCCCTCACGGTCCGGAGAATAGCCTCGCACTCTAGTCTTTTCCGGAACTGTCCCTATTCGCCTTCTCGGCTTCTCGTCTTGGTCAAGTCGCCGCGCAACACGATGGAATAACACCATACCGGCGCCCCCTTCGAACAATCCAACCGTCTCGCGCATCCAAGACATTGATGTCGACGCCCCCATCAGGCACTCTTGACGTAAAACTCGAAAAACGCCGCCCACTGCCTCCCGAACAGGCGCGAGGCACGCGCCAAGAGCCGGTGCGCGCCCGGCGGGAGGAGGCTGAGCTCGAAGCTGCCGTCCATGGGGATGGCCGTCACGGCCACTGTCTCGTTGACGACGCCCGGCACCGCCTTCTCGAACACCCACAGCTCGCTGAGGACGTCGTAGCCCGGGCTCATGGCGCGGCCGATGACGCACGTGTGCCGGTTCTGGTCCGGCCTCTTGCCGAACCGCAGGGCGGCCGTGCCGGGGATGTCGCCGAAGTCGAAGGCCTGCAGGTCGAAGAGCTTCTTGGCCCGGTGGTGCAGCTTCTTGTCGATGACTGTGGGGTGCTCGCGTCAGTTGCTGTTCTCCTGGTCTAGATCGGGCTTTGTCCGGGTTTCTCACTGTCCGTGGTAGGGCCGCCGTCGGGTTGCAGGCGTTGCGCGATGTAGGGCGTCGACCGGACGGCGGACTGGTTCCGCGCACGATCAGCGCCGTTTCACGTCGTTCCCTGGGACGCTGCCTACCAAGACTTCCTCGTAGAGCTTCGCCGGGTCTTCTCGCGTCGGCTTGCGCTTGGCTTCCGACGGCTCTCCGCTGACGGCGGTAACCTGGGTTGTCGTCGGTCAGCAAGCCTGTTGCGGCCGCGTTCCTCTCCGATGGCTTGCCGGCACACTTACCCAAGTCCTCTGCTTCGCAAGGATGTTGCTCGTCCGCGTATCAAACTCGTCCCTGGTCCCTCTGCCGCCCACAAACCGGGCGGCGGGCACTTGCGAAGCAGACTTGTCAGCAGGGCGAGCAACGACGAGCTCTAAGAAAACATGTAGGCGGCGTACCCTGGCGAATCATCTTCTGGACGCCGAGGAACTTGGTGAAGTCGGTCAAGACGGACCAGCTCTGTGCACGTCTCCGGGTCAGCGCTGCACCGAGGAGCTCGCGGCCGTCCGTGTGCCTACCCGGTCCGTGGCCTCAGAATAGTCGTACGGCTCAAAGCGGCCGTTGAAGTCGGGGATGTTGGTGTACTTCTCCAGCATGGCACTGGACGTGGGCCGAACCGGTCAGCTTCCGTCGAGGAACAGGTCTGGTCCGAGGGCGACGCTCACTATCGCTTCCACGCGTGGCTCTGCGCCGCGTCGAGGAACCGGTCGGCCGTGTTCTTCAGCTGCAGAATCTCGGCCGCATCGCCCTCGCGGACCTCGTCCTTGAAGCCCGACCCGAGCGGGGCGCCGACGTACTGCAGGTAGATGCTGATCTCCGAGTTCTTCTGCACCTTGTCGAAGCTCGACTTGGCCTCCTGCGTGATCTCGACGCCGGCCGAGAAGACCTTGAAGGCTGCCTTGGCGCTGCATCGGCGTCTCAGCGGGCGGACGGGAGAAAGCCGCATGTGTCGTGCATCACTCACGACTGCTCGACCTCGCGGTGCTTGGTCTTGTCCTTGGTGACGATGGACACGCGCGCATACAGCGCTCCGCCCTCGATGAAGCCTGGGGGACGCGCGTGTCAGGCCCAGCCACGAGATCGGGGAGTGCCGGTCCCTTACCGCCGATGAACCGGTCGCAGTAGGACTGCTGCGGCGCCTTTGCTTGATTCCACTGGAACGCGTAGCTTGCCGCCGTCGTCGGCTGCCTCCGCACGTCGACCTTGACCAGGTACGTTAAGAAGCTCGACTCGAACTGCTCTGGCATCAGCCGGGGCCCCTGCGCCGCAGAGCGAAGATACAGACCTCGCTCCGGTCGAGGAAGCGGGCGTTGACGCTCCCCTCAGCGTTCAACGTCTTCACCGTCGCTCCGGCGCTGACCTCGATGGACTCGACGAGCTTCCTGCGCCGTGGCGTCAGCCGGAGGAGCTTGACAGACGAATACAGATGTAGAGTCGAAGCAGGTATAGGGGAAATGATGGATGGGGAGAGGGCTGTCCTACTCGTAGCTTGAAATCCTCTCCGCCGTGTACATCACCTGGGCCTGATCCGTCTCGGTTTTCTGTTCGCCCGAGGGCCTCGTAACCTGCACAGCACCGTGCTGGCAGCCGGTCTGGAGAAAGGTGTTGAAACTAGAAGCGGTCGGAAGGTCAGGGCCGTCAGGCTTCGACAATATAAGGGCATAGACGGCGTCCGGATCTTGGTGAGGGCTGGAGGTGGATAGCCTACCCTTGTCCTTCGGTGAGGCCATCGACATAGGGAACCTGTTCGCCCGTCGCCGGCGCAGGCCAACTGACCAATGCTGCTGCCAGCACAAAGGAGAGACTCGAGCTCCAGCGAGTGAGCTCCATGGTGTTTGCTGCCAAAGTTCCGCGCGAAACGAGCGGTAATGGGGGGCGAAACGAAGGGTCTGGTGCAACGAGCCCGATGTTGTGCAAGTGACGCTCGCCAGAAAGAAAGCGGAACAAGGAGGGTTGGGCGGGCGATCAAGTCGACTGCGAGTTTCCCCGCGAAGCTGCTTTAATAGAAAAACAGAATCATCGTCAGTCAGGTCTCTGGCCCGGTACAGACAGGAGAGCGGCCCTGGTATATGCCCCGTTACGGTCATCAGACCGCCCGATGGACATGTGTAATGCCCAGACAGCCGAGCGAAAAAAAGCTCCTGATCAGGACCAAGCATGCAGGCCGGCAAGCATGGATCCCCCGAGCGGAGGGGCGGCTGAGCCGAGGCCGGGCCAGCGGCAGGTCGGAAGACGGAGGCCGGTCGTGGCGCTGCATGCCTGCGGAGCCGGCCCGGCCACGCCGCTTTCCTCGGGGCATGTCGGTAATGTATGCGCGCGGTCTCGAGACCAGCACGATGCAGGACGGTGCTGCGCGTACGTGGGCTGATGTTTGATGAGGACGCATCGTTCGGTGATTCGGGGGCGGCGCAGTCGTCGCCGGGCGGCCATGTCTGTGTATAAAGCCGTCTCCTTAAGCATCCGTCCCTATCACTTTGTCGACCTCGAGCCCCGTCCATCTCTCCGTTACCTTGTCCAGGAAGTCGAAACACAGGGACAGAGACAAGTCGACACAGGCGAACAGAGAGAGGAAGACAAAAAACAAAAACAACAACAACAAGAGCACTCGGTTGATTTTGAAGCGCCTCACCATGGCCTACGCACAGTGGATCGTCGTCGCCATCGTCAACATGGTGCAGAACCGGGACCTGACCGTCAAAAACGCCCATCTATACTGGTAAGCCGCCGCCGCAGGCCGTGCCCAAGGCGATGACTGACGGCGAGCCCACGCAGGGGCAAGTTCTTCGACTGCTACAGCAAGGACAACGAGGTCTCGACGCACGAGGTGGAGGGCAGCTCGGCGGCGCCGTTCGAGGCCAAGTACGTCGGCGCGTGCGGGCGGTCCGACTCGGCCTCGGGCACCGAGGGCAGCTTCGACGTCTACGACGACGCCACCAAGATCTGCCGCGTCTACTGGAGCTGTCCCTGGGGCAGCAAGGACAACGAGTTCCGCGTCGAGGACTACAACCAGAGCACGTCGGCCTACCAAGTCACCGTGGGGCCGTGGAGCCGGAACAGCGGCGCCATCGGCACCGTGGTGCTGACGATCCGCTCGAGGTGAAGGCCGGCCGGCTTGCTGTAGGACTAGAGTTAGAACGTAGACGATACGAACCTCTTTTAATGACATCTTGATCGTGGCTTCATCTTCACTTGCCAAGACCCGAGCTCAGCACACGTCGACAACGGTGCGCGTAGAACCGAGCGGTAGCCGAGTGGACAAGACTTTGGCCCGAGTGCCGGGGCACATAGCCAGCTGACCAAGTCTGCCAAGAAGTTCTATCCAAGACACCAGACGAGGTCCCTGTCAACTCGAGCAACGGTCGTCGGGCCGCCCCACGGGCCCCGCACGAAAGGAGGCGGTCCGATAGGCGCCCTAACCCTAACCTTGCTCGTGATCCGCGTAGGAGAGGAGAGGAGAGGGAGCAAGGGAAGAAGCCTAGGAAACGTTGAGGACCGGAAGGGCAAGCTTCTGCCTCGAGCTGTGCAACTCCGGGCAAGCATCCAGCTCAAGCTCGGCAACTGCGCGCAAAGATCAGCCTTGTCCTCCGCAACTCCGCGCTCGATAGACAGCCTCCCCCCCTGCCCCTGCGCTCGTCATCCCGTCATCGACGCGCTCGAACGGAATTCGGCAAGGACGACGCGAAAGGAGGCAGTGAAACGTTCATGCGGCCCGCTTGGCCGTCGACAGGGGCCCGCCCGCACAGACCGTCTGCAGGACCGGAGAGATCGTAGGCTGCCTCGTGCGGTGAATGTCTTGGTCCGGGGATCACCTCACCGTGACAGCATCACGTGGTCGTCGGAGGAGAAGGCATGGTGTAATGGTATTCAAGTCCGATGCGGCCGAATTCTGGCTCCCGCGAGCAAGACGGCCGCGTCCGAAGTTCGATTGGCACCGGCCGTCGTGCACCCGGCCGGTGGAAACATGTTTCTGGGGATGGCCGGGGAAGAAGACGGCCCCGTGGCCCCGGAATGGAGGCGCGGGAGTGTAGCGCAGCCTCGCATTGAAGAGGCCCTGCACCCCTTTCGGGGTCCCCGTACCCTTCAACCGTCACAGCGAGGCCATCTCGCCTCCCGGCTCGTCTCGCCCCTGGATGTCTGCAGAGCGACATTAGGAAAACGGGCTGCGGGCGGAAGCCGCCGCGGCACGGCGTGTGCGATGTGGAGATGGCCTGCATCCCTTCTCGTCCCGGTTATCCGGACCTGGCTCCGCTCTCATTGAGATCGACTCTGCCTTCAGGCGCACCAGCAGCCGCGAAAGTGCCTGGCCTGAAACCGGTAAACGACATTGACATGCAGCGCGCTTCCTGGTCGTGCATGGCCTGAATAGGGAGGTGATTCGTACGTAAACAGCCGCACGTGTTGCGGCGCATAGCACCATCAGGGGGCCTTGTCATCCCCTTCGCGCTTCTTCGAGGCCCACAGTTGTGCCATACTGGAGTCGTAAGTTGCGGAGCGCGGCTTACTGCTTACTGACCCGGTCGAAAACGACTGCTCGAAAGTCGTGCCTGGTATTGATGGCTCCTATAGCCTGCTCCAGCGGGCAACTTCAAGGGCCAACGCGGAATTCGAGCCCGATCCCTGCGCCAATCCACGAGAGCCGTCCATCCTGGCCGGCTGGCGAAAAAGTCCCAGCCGGCTCACCGTTCTTCTGCGCCCCCGTGCAAGAGTGCAGGCCGACGGGCGCCGAAGCCGTTCGAACACGGCCCGGATAGACTCATGTTAGTCATAGCGTCATTTGCCATGCGCGCGAGGCCGGCACACCGACCCGAGAAACGGATGCCCGGAGTCCTCCGTCTTTAACCTTGAAGCCTTCCGAGATATCCTCATCGCACGAGCCTGGGCTCCGCTTAGACGGACACCGAGCAGCAGCAGACGCCGCTTAACCGGGTTTCGGACCATCATCAGCACGCAACAGCGGCCGGCAATCGGCTGCCAATGCCCAGGGGCTATGTATCTTGGCAAGGAGGCTCGGCATGGCCTTGTCTCCCACTCCAACTGACCCGGGCTCGGACGGACTGGCCATGACTCGAACGTCAAGGCCGAACATGGCAGACCGGTCTTGGCCGGCTCCGTTGGCCTGCCATTTCGGCTGGCGTCATCCCCGCGACTTGCAACCACGAGCGCACATCATCTTGACATGAGCACACTTCGGGCGAATGGGCGGATTGATGGCTATCTTCGCCACGTGCCGGGGGGTAACTTCCCGTCAGCTGGACGTGCAGCGGAAACGTCGAGTCTGCGGCCTTGAACCGATGGCTTCATCTTGGCTTCATCTTCCTCGTCCCCGGGCTCCATCTCGTCGAGACCCATAACTTGCCGCCCCTGCACCGGCTTCCTTTTCCTCGCCCGAGTCACATTTCTAGCAGCTTTGCGCATACTGCATGTTTGTGCCGACGTGATAAAGAAAGGACAGGCCCCATTCGCGGCCGAGCCAGGGAGTCGCAGACCGGTCTCCTATTGATCCTTCGTCTCTCCAGGGGGGAAAGAAAGAACCGCTTCTCCTCATCCGAGGCTCACCAGAAACTCGTCAACATAATGTCAACGCCGGGAAACCAGACACGCCCATTGGCATGGACCATGCCTGTTTCCTCTCCACAACTGGGCATCGTCAACCTGCTCGCGCCCGGCTTGTCCAACCTCGGGCTGGAAAATCTCGTTGCTTGGGGCTTCGAAAGCTACGCAACGCTATTCTGCCTTCTCGGACTCCTGACCTTCTGCAGGAGCTACATCAGCCAGCTGAGGTCATGGCTCAAGGACCACTTCAGTAAGTGAAAGCCTGCACGGTTCGATTGCTTGAGATTTCGCCAACGCCCGAACAGCCTCGACGATATACATTAGCAGAACCGACGAGTCGTACGAGATGCTGTTGTCCTGGGTCTCTTCTCGCGGCCTGGACAATGCGGCTCAGTCCATCATCGCTCGAGTCGGGAAGAGGGGGCTTCATGAAGACGGCTCTGGCGAGGCGGCCAAGAAGCCCCTCGTCTTCTCTCCCTGGAACGGCAGTTTCTTCTTCTCCTTCAGGAACAACCTCCTTTCCTACCGGACCGAGCTCAGGGACAATGGCATCCAGAAGGAGGAGGAGATTTCCATAACCTGCTTCGGCCGCTCGCCGCAGGTGCTCAAGAATCTTCTCCAAGAATGCCGGGTTGAGTACCTGAGCCAGATCAAGAACAAGACGACCATCTTCGAGCACCGTGGCAACTCCTGGGCCAAGGTGATGGCACGAGATATCAGGCCGCTCTCCACCGTCATCGTCAATGAGAAGCAGAAGCAACGCTTGGTGGGAGACGTCAGGGGCTTCCTCGATCCGCATACCCGTAACTGGTTCACTCAGCGCGCAATCCCGTACCGGAGAGGCTACTTACTGTACGGCCCGCCCGGCACGGGGAAATCGAGCTTCAGCCTGTCAGTAGCCGGCGAATTCGGTCTCGATATCTTCATCGTGAACATCCCTAGCGTCGACGATCAGACGCTGCAGGATTTACTGTCCAGGCTCCCAGACAAGTGCGTCGTACTATTGGAAGACATCGATGCGGTCGGCATGGCCCGCGCTCCCCAGACTCGAGACCGGTCTCCCGACAAACCGGCGACGCCGCGGTGGCCAGGGACTTTGTCCGGTCTTTTGAACAGTCTCGATGGCGTGGCTTCGCAGGAAGGCCGAATCCTCATCATGACGACCAACCATGTCGAAAAGCTTGACGAGGCACTCGTTCGACCGGGCCGTGTCGACGTCAAAGCCCATTTCCCGCTCGCTGACACGAGCCTGACAGACCACATATTCCAGTTCATGTTCGAGCGGCGTGACCTGACCACCGAGGCCGACAGCAAGGGACATGTCTCGATGGCCAGTCTCGCGGCCGAGTTTGCCTCCAAAGTGCCGGCGCACGAGTTCAGTCCGGCTGAGATCATATCGTATCTCCTGCGATGTAGGCACTCGCCAACAGACGCCGTGAGCGGCGCGGAGCAGTGGGTCCAGGCCCTGCGGAGTGAGAAGTTGGAAAACACCCAACGAGCTTGCGGCTAGCATCTCGAAGACCATCCTTGGACGCCTTGCAATTCATGATTCAGGCGTCACAAACACCAACAGGGTTTTGTAACTGTCACTGCCCACCCGTACATATTTCACGTGTAGTTTATATAGAGAGATGACCCGAAATGAGATGCATAGAGCAAGTGGGAGCTCTGGAGTTCAATGTCTCAGGCGAATTGGACTTGTAATGCTCACAGCGTCGGCCAAATCGCTTTGTTATTTTGTGGATATCACGTGCGGTGTCTGCCACGACGAGAAAGTGCCCTGAGCATGGAAGAACCCATGTACGCGCCGCAAACCCGCTCATTTTCCTGCAGCTCGTGGAATGGCAGCGGCATACCGATCGAGGTCAGCTTGCGATGGCGAACGACCTACCTCACCATAGGCACTGATGGGACAAATCCAAGTCTAACGGCTCAGCTTCACTTTCTCTGTCGTAGCAGATTCGCCCACTCGACTGGCCTCTGCAACAGCAGTCGACCTCTGACCTGTGGCCGATCGGCATTCACCCACCACTGCCAGGTCAGCGCCAGCACGACGACGCATACGGTCAACGGGATCGCTATCCACCAGGTCAACCAGAACAGAGGGGTGGCCATGATGGTCCACGTCTTGGAGTCGTCATGCCAGTTGGACGTCAGCAACTGCGATCCCACCACGCTGGCCACGCCCGTTGTGGGAAGGAAGACGATAGTGATAGCCGCGATCGTTTTCATGACTCTAGAATCGCGCGTCATCTCCATCGAGTCCTTCTGCGTCACGACATTGAAGGCCAGCGTAATAGTATTATCTGTCCGCTTCTGCAGGCTTGACAAGCGGAGCTGCGTCGAGCGGAAGAGGAAGCGTCGATGTCGCAGGCACTCGCGCAGCTGTTGCTGAACGTGGACACGCGAATTCACGTCGGTAAGGGGGAATGAGTCTTGACGGCCCAGGTCACCCGAGGCTCCGTCGCAATTGAGTAAGACGGCATCGACAACCATGACACAGCCTTCAAGTCCCTCTGTTAGATGAATGATGTGCTTTGCACAGTTGTGTAGGGCGGCAAAGGAGAGCTGGGAGTTGAGCTTGGCGAAATCTTGGGTGTGTGCCAGCTCGAGAATAGACTGCCGGCTCGTCAGTCTCCCTCGACCACGATCCTGGCCTTCTCTTGCGGAGACGTACGTGTTCTAGCGGACCGCAGACCGCGGCCATGTTCCAAACCATCTCATCGACCTGGAGGAACAAGCCCTCCAGCACCATGTCGAAGAGGACGTAGGGGTTGGCTTGGACGTCACCCCAACTTCCGGTATCGGTAAAGAGGTCGATCCTACGGGCCACTTGAGGCGGCGCCGCAAAGCAGACGAGAATGGTGCTACCGTCCTCATATCTTCGTAGGAAGAAGCAGGACTTGATCCAGCTGTAGTCGGCCTGCGGAAGCGTGGAAAGCGGGTGACCGGGGCTGGCGGCTCTATTATCGACCTCGGGAAGCTTGCCAGGATCCTGCCTGACGTGTATGTTCTTGAATAGGTGCTGGAACCAGGAGCAGTGGCCGTGGGCGTCCAGTCGGCTGCCGAAGTTGTGGCACGCCGGACGTAGGACATCTCTGGGGATGCGCAGGATGCGGAAGAGCTCCAAGATCTGCGCTGAGGAGCTCTGTCGGGGCGTCTTGAACGGGGCGAAGCTGCTCGCCCATGCAGTGGCTATCAGATGCCGGGCCACGGGACAGCTCGAAAACGCGCAAGCCCACTGGGACTCACACTATACGCAGCTGCGCCTTGTCGCGAAGACAGTCGGGGCTCGTCTCCACATGCCATCTGCCCTCCGGATTCTCTTTTATCGTCCACTAGTCAGCCAGGGCATTAAAGCCGACTCCTGGAAAGGGGCGGCATGCCGTCGGTCACGTCCCAGATGTCGAGCGACCATTGTCCTGCAGGAGCGAGCGACAGGTCGCGACGAGGCGCGGCCGTGCTGAAGGCTCGATATTCGTGGTCACTGGTCCAAGACATTTGCAGGGGCTCGGAGGACGCGGTGTAGGGTTGAGAGACGAGTTCCTCGGTGGTCCGATGGTCCTGCGGCTGGACCCTGCCGAACAGCAGAGCGAGACGATTCCGACGGATATCCAAGATCTCTGGGAGTCTGGATATGCCGAGGGTAATTGTAGGATATTTTCGCGCTGACCGACCAGTCGCCTCTTATGCGGTCAGCTCAGCTTAGAGGTGGCCGGCGGCTAGCCGGCTGTCTGACGGGCTCATCACTGTCCCCTGCCCTGGCGCGCCAGGGTCGAGGTCGGCATCACATCGTGGCGCGGCTGTTGAGAGGTGAGCAAATGAAAGTCGCCCAATTAACCATCGCATTTGAGGCAGTGGAAGCAGAGGCAAAGCAGGACCGAAGCCGATTGTCAGGTGGTCCGCTGGAAGCATGGAAGTGACGACGAAGTTCTTATCGCTATCGCGCCACACGCTTATCGTTTTATCGATAAGATCGGACACGAGATGGGTCGGCGGGGATGGCCCGAGTAGCTCCTCTAACTCTCCTCCTCCTCTTCTCCGAGTTCGGCCATTGACTGCACCCTACCCGCGGCCGCCGCAGCAGCAGCAGCAGCAAACATGGAGGAGGCGGCAATGAAATCATGGGGTGCGTTTGCCCGTGTCCCAGCTGCTCGCTACGAGGCGAGGCCAGGCGAGGCGAGGCGAGGCTGGGGAGGGCAAGCAGGCTGACGGCTCCAGAACTCGACAACAACGTTCGCTTGATCGACCCCAAACGCGATGCGCTGTACAACTACGATACGGAGGCCCAGAAGGCAGCAGCCGCAGCCCGGCCGTGGGCCCGGGACGTCAACTACTTCAAGAGCGTGCGCATCAGCGCCGTGGCGCTCATCAAGATGACGATGCACGCGCGCTCGGGCGGCGACCTCGAGGTCATGGGCCTGATGCAGGGCTACACGGATGACGACACCTTCATCGTCACGGACGCCTTCCGGCTGCCCGTCGAAGGCACGGAGACGCGGGTCAACGCGCAGGACGAGGCCAACGAATATCTCGTCGAGTACCTGGACCTCTGCCGGGCGCAGGGCCGGCAGGAGAACGTGGTGGGCTGGTACCACAGCCACCCAGGCTACGGCTGCTGGCTCAGCGGCATCGACGTCGAGACGGAGGCGCTGCAGCAGCAGTACCAGGACCCCTTCCTGGCCGTCGTCATCGACCCGGACCGCACCATCAGCGCCGGCAAGGTGGAGATTGGCGCCTTCAGGACGTACCCGGGCACGCACGAGCACGAGGCGGCGCGGCCGGCGTCGGACGGCGCGCAGGCGGTGCCCCTGGCCAAGGCGGCCGAGTTTGGCGCCCACGCGAGCCGGTACTACAGCCTCGAGGTGTCGCACTTCAAGAGCAGCCTCGACGCGCATCTGCTGGAGCTGCTCTGGCACAAGTACTGGGTCCAGACGCTGAGCCAGAGCCCGCTGTTGACGAACCGCGACTTTGGCAGCAAGCAGATGCTGGATCTGAGCTCCAAGATCAGGGAGGCCACCGTGGCCATGTCGCGCCCCCGCGGGCCCCAGAACCCGCTGCTCAACGCCATGGGCGGCTCCAGCGGGGCCAGGTCCAACGATCGGGTCCTCGAGAAGCTTGCCGAGGACAGCAACATGCTGGCGACCAAGGAACAGACCGGGCTGATGGCCGGAGACATCAAGGCCAAGCTCTTCAACAACCTTGGCAAGACATGTGGGTGAACGGAGAAGCCTTCCACTTGCACCCTCACTCGGGTGTCTAACTTGCTTGCATGCTTGCTTGCACCCCGCATGGATCGGGCGTTTTGGAGCCACAGATGGGTGCGGGCGGTTTCCTTTTCTTTTCTTTTTTTCCCCCGCCCCTTTTCCCCTCATGAGAGTCGAGAGGACGGCGTGAAAGGAGGCATTCTCGGACTCGGCGATTTCGGACATGACGACGTACAGACACAAACTAAAGCGGCGACGAGAATTGACAGATGATTGATGAAAATGCTGGGCTCGATCGGGTGGTTGGATCCGCGATTGCGCAATGGACTTGATGACGTGCCGGGCCGTTGGGGTAGCTCAGCGGCGGGGGTAGCTAAAGGGCGTTGCCATCCCTTGCCCCGGTCTCGTCACCACTGTGTCCGTCTCTTGGCGTGGCAGAGGGCTGCTGACCACTCCTTTCCTTAACGTGTGTGCCCAGGACAGCGAAGACGAGCAGCTCGGGAGGATAGCTGCTCGAATCGAAAGCCGCCCACCCGCGCCGTGGCGTCAGCAGTGCCCATCATGACCGTTTTACCCGGCAGGTCGAAGGGCTGTTCTCTCCGGAATGATGACCAAAGAGACACATATGTACGCAATGAGACGTGGTGCCATCCGTACCGCTACGCACGAGAGACGGCTCATGGGAACATGCCCAAAAAAGGGGGCTTGCCCGCAGTCCGACGACGCTGCACAAAGTCGATGAATCGACGTGAGCGGGGTCCTAAGCCACGATGAGCTCCTACGACGTCGTCAATGCCTCCTCTCCCGTCCTCCTCTCTTGTCATGGTGAGCGAGAGCATATGACACTCCCTTGGGGGAGAGGCAACGAGAGGGCGAGGCCGAGAGAGAGCTACGCCAGGGAGGGAGGGGTGGGCAGGCTGCGTCGATGCCCTGCCGCGCGGGCGCCAACTAGGCAAGACGAGCCACGCGAGAATGCCGTCATGGCGCAGCGGGCCTTGTGCCGTCCCCGGGCTGACAGCGAGGCGGAGGACGGGGAGGCGGCGATGCAGCGACGAGCACATGGCGTCTACGGACGAGCGAGCTGGTGCTTCTAGATGGGCGTTTCGAGTCAGACATTTGGGGTCCCGACGTTGGGGTCCCTTTCTTCTCAAACTCCCCCCCCTTGTCTTTTTTCCTTTCTCGAAACAGGAAGCATTTCATTCTCTGGGAGCGGACAGAGTGCCGGCTCGGGACTGGGCATGATGCCACCAACAGGGGCCTCTGGCGATGGAGAAGACTCTATCGCACGGAGGGGAAGCATCCAGACTCCGCAGCCAGTGATGCACGGATGCAGCATTTGGAGGAGCAGAAGCACCGGCGTACGTGCAGATGACGTCTCGCCACGGCCCTACACAGCCGGACACAACGTCACGCACAGCAAGTCCCGCGCCGCCCAGCGACGGGCCGCCCAGCAGGCCTTGGAAGCGGAGGCGGGCCTCGTCTCCGTTCATCGTGCTCCCCAATCAACGGCGGCCGAGGAATCGGCGATGACAACACCGCCGCGTGTGTCTCTCTCCGTGCGGGCCTACGTACGTATGTATGTATTGTTGTCTTTTGATCGTCCGAAACCTGAACGCCACAGGGCATCCTCACGCCATGTAACGACTACCGCCCGCGCCCAAAGCGGCTACATAGACGCGTTGTACCGCCAGACGAAGGGATCGAGGCCAAGAAACGCAGTGACGGGCGGCCAAATTTAGTAGGCCAAGGGCCATGCATCCATGCCGGGGGGCCTCGAGGCATGACGGCATCAGCGTTTTGTTTGGAGCTGCGAGCTGGGGAGGGGAAAGGGGGGAGGGAGGGCCAAGACAGTTCCAGCCCAAGTCGACCGCCTGCGAGCACGCAGCTCGGCCAGCTTTCTCCCAGGCCGGCCACACAGCCACGCCTAGCTGCCTGTGCCAGCAGCCATGCACGATGGGGTGTGGTGGGCATCTGTCATCAAACCCGGGCTGACAGCCACTGGCCGGGGCTGCGAGCTCGATGCCGTTCCGTCAGCTCGGCCGGAGGCGTGCCGTGAGGAGTTGGCAGACGCTCTCCCACGACCCAAGCGTCCTCCCCCTCCCCTCCCGAGACAGATGGCTCGTAAAACGAGGCTCGAGACGGCCTCGCTTCGCACCTCTCTCTCTCAACCTTTCTCTCTCTGCGCAACCGGGCGGGTGCCGAGACGGACATGGAGGAGGGTTCGGGATACGAGAGAGACCCACCGGACGGCTACTGTCGCTGGATGTACATCCGCCGCTTGCAGGGGCATGGGGAGGAGACGGTCTGGGGATTGGAGAGAGAAAAGGGGGGAGGGATCGATGGGGAGAGCGAGGTGAGCGAGCGAGAGAGATAAAGAGAGAGAAGGTGAGGCAGAGACATAGAGCGCGAGACAGAAAGAGAAGAGACAGAAAAAAAAAAGAGAGGAGAGAGAAAGGCGCGTGAGCGAGAGACAGAGAGCTTGAGGGAGAGGAGAGCTCACAGCTTTCCATCCGACCAGGGGGCGGCCGTTCTAGGCCTTCTCGTCATGCTGCGGCTTGCCCATCCCTGCCCTTCCGGCCGGCTCTGCTGTGGTACGTGCATAGATCCGTACAGACGTACAGACAGTACATAAATCCAGCCGGGTCCGGGCCTCAGACGCCTCCTCAGGGCGTGGTGCAGCTTCAGGAGAGGTTAGCTGCAGAAGTCGGGGGCAGCCGGCCACTGACGTCATGGATATTGGGCCATGCGCGCCCGATGCTGGGGCACCCTGCCGCTGCAGCAAGAGAAGGGCGAGCTCGAAGAGAAGGACGAAGAACAGTTGCGTGCGCAGGAAAAGATAGGCACGGAAAAAAAAGGGGGCAAAGGGGGGGGGGGGG
>NJEV01000332.1:0-23229 GCA_002591385.1 Cordyceps sp. RAO-2017 | reverse complement strand
CAAGTTGAGTGGGTGTATTGTAGTTCATTATGTGCCTCGAAAACAAACCTTCAGCTGTAGCAGGGAAAAACAAGGTGCCGATTAAGCGGCACTCGAACCTCGATAGCCACGCCATTACCTCGCCGCCACTCGCCCTTTTAATATATATATAAATACATACTACTAAATCTTAGCCCTAACTCACATCTTATCCCCAACTTAAATCCTAACCATAAACCTCAACTAATCCTCGTCCAAACTCCAATTCTAACCCGCATCTTTTTAATCGCTGACCGGGCGTAGGCGGGCGAGGCCTTTAGTAATTGAAATAGCGCTGCTGGGCGCGATGTATCTACACCTCCGTGAGAACCCTGGCCTTAGGTTTGGTGTCAGGAGCACCGTCGGCTTCGACTGGCGGATCTTTCGGTCTATCGGGCACTCATAGCACTTCTTCTGCACCGTTACGATCGAATCATAACAGTGCATTATTCGGTCAGCGGGTTTAGAAAGTTCGAAATACACGAGTGCCGCTATAGCCATGGCTATTATCTTTACGTATATATTACTACTCTACGAAGCAGGATCCCCAGATGCTTTCCCCTGATCAAAGGATATTTAGCGGGGTAAAGGTGAAATGCCGGTGGTAACCGTCCTGTTTCCGTAACGGTTATGAAACGGGGCATTTAGAACTTTCCTATACCTTACTTCATTAGCATTAGCCGTCAATGACAGCCTGTCCGGAACTATGTTATTGAAATCACGAGATTCAGATTCCTATCCCGACTTTGAATTCCAGCCATAATATCTCCCGGCGTCTTTCCGTGTAGAAATTAAGTATCTGGTTGAACAGACTTGGCTCAATTTAACAGGTCAAATATGAACGCACACCTATATGGGCCGGCTGCATATGCTAGCCAGTGCTCGGCTTATATCCACTTTACAATGGTTGTATATAGAGAGGCTTTGCAACTAAAAGAAGCATCAGGAGATGACTAAAGGAAAGCCTCGAAGGGCACGTCCAGTACGCAGATCGTAATGACGCTCCAAAGTCCTCAACGGCCGCGGAGCTTCTTCAATATCGGTGCCTGTCATTGACTGCACTGAGCAGCTTGCAGCCGGGGCCGTGCAAGCGCCGTCATGCGAGCGCGTCTACATGGGTATCCATTGTAGCTGTTTGTATTTGTATCGACGTACACGAGGGCTGGAAATTAGGGCAGAGAGACGGCGAGGAAGACGGGCAAGGGTGATTTTTTAAATGTGCATCTCTTTATGTGAAGGACTGAAAGGAGGGCCAGACAGCGTAACACTAGGACTTCGCGTATTCTACTCGATTTTAGTACAGAGAATAGAACGGCCAGCTTTCACAGTGGAAAATGCCGGGAGTCTACATATAGTTGCCGCTGATGCTGGAAAATGGATTGCGGGGCCTGCAGGTCTGATATCACGGCTTTGCTCATCTTAATAGATACCGCTGAAAAATGTACCTTTGAGAGTATGGCATCCGTTTAGCAATCCCTGCTCACGACTTTCACCCGACTCCTTCACACCCAAAGGGCTGGGACCGAGCGCAAACTGTTGGGCCGGGTTCGCGATGTTCTCTCTGGCGTGCCCAAACTCCGAAGGTAATCGACGGACCAGGTAAACAAGCAGGACCTCCGCCGAAGCCCATACGTATATGTAGGGAGATAAGACTCTGCTGCTGAGGGCTCAATTACATATTTACATAGGACGAACGACACAAAATTAACTCTACATGTATCATGAAATATATGGACGTTGCCTGTTTACATACCTGAAAACACAAACACGATAATACATGTCGTCCCAGAGCAATGTTATGCATCTGGCCAATAAGTGGACAGACTTGCTACTGGGCGAAGGTCTCGAATCATTCCCCGCCAACGTCCTCTATCTAGCGGTACATACAGTCAAGGTTCCCGACTTATGGACTAGTCGGAAGACATGCATGAGGAGGTATAAACCTACTTCGTCTTCTCTTCTTGGCCCCTGAAAACTATATATCTTGAACGACCCCTGCTTGACTTGGCGCATCCTGTCTGGTACGTCTCACCAACATCAGCCAGAGGCAACCGAGTAATACCCACAGGCCCACGGTGGCGTTCGGATTATCGCCCAGAGGCCTGACGGCTGGCAAGTATAGATTGTTGAAGTAAGCTGCATGTACAAGTAGAGCTGTCCATCTCTGACAGGCCTCGCATCAGCTTTGACCATAAGTGTATGAACCATTTAACTCGCTCGAGGTTACATCGGAAACCACAAAGATCTATACATCATGAATACACTCTGGACCATTCTGTTCCTAACTATATGCTCACTATGGCACAAAACCGGCCACGCCAAGCCTACGGAGAAGGTAATGAAAGAGGGACGCGAGACTCGATCACCACCAGAAAATGCTAAGCTGGTTCCTAAAGCCAACTAGAATGAGTACGGCCTACATTGTCATCAATCGCGTACCAAGCGATATCTATCGATTCGGAATACCCGCAACTCATCCCGGTAAGCGTGGATCAACCGAGTAGTCCGTGCTTGATATCTCTGTCCTGTCGGCTCACTATCATAGCCTATGTACGCCCGGAAGACGCTATAGCTGCAGCTTTTATGACCTCTGTCGACTCGTATGAAGAGCGTGATAGGCTGTATATCTATGAAATCCGCATCAGGCCTGATCTTCAGCCCCTCCACGGTCGGCAGTGGTCGGCGGGCAATTTTGACGTTGTCGTCCGCTTTTGTCATTTGAATCATAGGATACGGAAACTCAGACGCACCAACTTAGCTGCAACCCTTCCTTGGAGAACGACAAGAGACTGTGAGTAACTCTAACTCTACATGTTTATCTCGCAATCGCCGTGTGCTCGTTCTGACCGTGGCGAGCAGGGCGTATCCCAGGTGGATTTGGGCCCGAGCTGTCAGTCGAACGACATCGATTGACGAGAGATATAATGGCCTTGACTCGCCTTGTCGGCGCCTCATGCCCAGTCAGCACGCCGATTGCGACTGACACCCAACCTATGGCGCCGAGCACATCGTCGAGCTCGGATGAAGCTTGCGAAGCAACGGTCCGTCACGGTACGGATTAAATTGAATACTGCTGTTCCATACCCTATCTATGCTCATCATATGCCAGTCGTCGAAACGGACATTGAATGGGTGCAAGACTGGGTTCAGCAGATGGCAGAACAAGCCGGACTTTCAAGCCCGGCACCTTCAGATCCCAGTACAGCGGCCGCTGCTGATTGCACAACGCCCATACATGCAAGCAACGGTATGTAAGGGGCTTACAGGACCGGATTTCAAAATACATGCTGACGCCAGTGACTTCAACTCATCGAAGCAGACCCTGTGTTTGGACGTGATTGGGTCGAGGATTTGACGGACAAACTTGGCGTTTCATGCCCAGCTTCAGTCAGCGCGGATAGAGGCTGTGGCGCAGCCGCAGAGCGCGGTACGGAACCACGCCGCTGTTTGGTTTGAGGTACACGTACACGTAGTTGTGCTAACTGTCCTGAGAAGTCGTGAACGAGAGTCAGGGGGCTCTGCGGGAGCTGGTTGACCGTTTGCTGCAACATTCAGGCTTCGTTTCATGCCAAGATCAACTCCCGGGGGATCCGGGCCTCATACCAGATGTCCTGGCCTATCTGCGCAGCCGTTTCGGGCTGAGCCAGACCGACCTGGATCGACATCTCAGTCAGGGTCACGAATGGCTGCAGCAGCGTTTTCCCCAACTCTTAGCTGTACTGATGGACCTCTCCAGATCCTTCATAACTCCGGACAGGTGTTTCCACAAAGGTCCTTTGGACAAAAGGTCGGACGGCGGAACTCGTAATGACAGTAAGAGCATCCGCACCAACCTGGTATACTTCGCGCTGAGACTACCGGCTAGAGTCCAAGGATGACCTTTGTGGCGAATTGCTTGCCGGGATAAAAAGGGAGCCGACTGACGACCCTGGTGTCTATCTTTGGGGCAACGACGACTTCCATCCGCCTGTGATTCTCTTTCCAGCTCCCTCTGGACAGTGCGGTATGTTATCTCCTCAACTGGCGCCAGTCCTGTCGCTGAGTTCGTGCCCGTTATTTATGCCAATACGTTGTCACATATAGTCAATATCGCTCAGAGCTGGGATAATGCGGTATCGGCAATTACTCCGAACTCGTTGGCCGGTGTCTGCAGCTTCTATACGTAAGGATCAGCAAAATCATTATAGCAAACCGTGTTCAGTCTGACGAGGTATAGGGGTCATGATTGTTCGCACGACACGCGCGCGTTCAAGACCTCCTATCCTGGCGTCAATCTCTGGGGGCGCTCAGGAGACTCTGAACTCCGACAGTTCAATGACAGGATCAGCTCTTTCCGTTGCGACTGCCAAGTTTTCGAAGAGCTGAAGTATAGTGTTGTGCCTGAGTCGTTCAATGACGGGTGGCAGGATGTGTCATACCTCGCCTTTGGTGGCGAGGGAAAGGTCGACATTGCCTTTAATCCTACAGTACGGGAATTTCTGGACTGGAGGAACATCCGCATCAAGGCGTTTTCACCTTCTTGGACCGTCACTATCGAAAGTCTCGACCGTGTTGAGATCCTTCAGGAACATGTCGGCGAGCCTAAGAACCACGCATGGAAGATTAAAGGTAAGCATCAATCCATCTGACCCCGATCTGAGAAGGAAGAGAAAGATAGGGTCTGACTAGTTTTATTATAGGCATTAAGTTGAGAGGAAAATGTGTAAAATCACACGCTTTCTACGAACTGGCCAAATTTCAATTGCTCGACCAAGCATCGCTGTTGTCCTTTGATCAAGCCGATGGCAATCGCACAGTGTGGGCAGGCGAGGTCGATCCTCAAAACGACTGGAAGTTAGTGCAAAAGGACGTGGGAAACGAGCCGGGGACCCAAAGCCTAGGCCAAGATCATGATCCAAGCGAGTTCTAAACTTATATATGCATTTAAAAGTAGGGTTTAAAGCCTGACAGTAGACGCCTTGGATCTACTTGTATCGGGGATACGTGCATGGAATTCTACCTTTCCCTGCCAGGATCGTGACGCAGAAAAGGAACGAACATATTCGACTTCGAAGCTTTAGCCCGCGGGAGTCGCCCACGCTAGCCTCGCCTCGGTAAACTGCCCTTTGCCTCGATATATAGCACCTAAAACGCCTAGTACTCGTAAAGATCATTGCGTTATTATCGTGATGAAGGTAACAGACCGCAACACAGCATTTCCCGGGAGCTTTCTCGTCTTCGAGCCACCGGAGCCGGTACGAAGCTTCCATAATCATAGACGTACTCGCATGCACTTACAGCATACATATGCATATACACATGCATGTAGGCATACAGCACAACGAACAAGCGAGCCATGCCGATACCCAAGGCTATATCGATTTTCGATACAGTCTAGGCTTAGATGCATATAGCCTGTTAACTCAGAGCACATACATATTCGTATGCGGTCGAGAGGGACATAAATTCATCCGCTGGCCCTTGTGTATCCAGTTGCCACTATTCTATCTTACGCCGTCCGTTTGCCTTCCCGATCTTCGCCTTTACTGTTATTCTCTATGTTAAAGCCAGCAGATTTACTGCACGCCGGAATTATCAGCCACTTACATACCAGACAACAATACCTCCGAGCTATATCCGCTCTGCTCTCCGCACACTCGTATGAGTGCATGTGATCCTGGATGTATTGGGATTAATAACAGTCCCACCTGTCTAACCTGTCTGAGCCCTTTCATACTGCGGTCTGTATGTATCTCAGACTCGTGGCCTGTATACATGCTGACGACCCACTGGGTAAACTACATGCAGTACATGCGGTATCAGCCTCGTAGTGCCTTCTGGGGCTCCAGTTTCTGCGGCGCCCTCTACATATCTTGGTCTGAAAGCTTCAATCTTATGGGAAGAAAGAAAATAGCTCTGCACATATAATTCAGAATCTCGGCCCTCGGTCCCGGCCTTCCCGGGTCGCGGTGTAGCCAAACGTGAAATACCGGTTAACCTTGACAATAACCTTCATATGAAGGTTTCAAGCACAGGTCTGACGTCGAATTCGAAGACGAAAGAGCATCCATTTTCGTGCCTCAACTAGAAGGACATCTATGTAGGTTCCCAGAATTCACTGTGAAGCAGGCCCAAACTGACATGGAGCCAGCTTCCACGCATTGACATTGACTGTGCTCAGATTCTTCGCGCTAAAGTTCTTGGGCACGGTCAGGGTCGTAAGCTCGTAGGTTAAAATTATAGTTGGATGCCGTTCTACGGCCGTGGTCCCGACACTGGTAACTGTACTTGACGTCCCATTCGCTGCAGGAGGCCGGGGTGAACGCCCCTTGACCACTCTGCCAAGCTAAAGATACTTGAGAATACATACAAAAGCCTTGCTCCACTAGCTACACCTCGCTTACAACTTCGAGGGTCGTACTATCATTTTCAAAGCCCTTAATTTTTGTTCAGCCTATACTATATGTAGTCCTATATTACAAAGAAGAAGCATTACCCGCTATATGTACTACCGAAACACAATCGTGGTATAGAGCCTGTTTATATGTACCTCTCCTTATTGATGTCTGCTAACATATGTTCTGATCATGAAGCGGAACTCAGCCGATTGCGGCTACCTTTTAAGATAACGACGGTGTTGTATGTGCTAGGGTTCAACGGCATAAACCGTGCACATGAATATTCATATCGTGCCGTGGCTCAGGTCTATGCCTTTGAAGCTTACGTGCACGTTCAGAAAGTAACGGCATCATGCTCAGGGACAGGACACCAATGCGCGTTATATATATTAAACCTGCTATGTTTATCATAAAATCTATGATCCTACATTCGCCGGCCCCGTGAAGCCTTCGTCTTACTTTTCCTATCCTGAGCCCAGGCGCTGGATCGATGAATGTTCTTGGCACACAAGTCCGACATGGATCGAGAGTCCAAAGCTCCAAGATGCTGATCTGGCAACTAACGTTCAAGTTCCTGCTGAGTCAGTTTCTGAATTCCGAAACCACCAGACTGTTGAGACCGCACTGCTGCATGGCTGATCATGCGACAAACATTAATTTGGACTCTCTAGGTGGCGTCGTTGGCGCTCCAAACTCTTCTGAGCCCCTCTTGGTGGCTGGATGTGTTGGTTGCGCCGGGTGAAGTTCCGGCGCTAGCCATGTCGACGCGAAGCAAGTGAAAGAACTATAGGGTGAAAGGGAGCTACCAAAACTCACCACCGAGGTCCTGGCTCCTAACCGCGCGCTCGATGCCGCCGGTGCCCAGGCCAAGTACAAGTTGAGGTGGTTCATTCTGTGCGGACGACTGGGACAATATTGTGTTGACTAGCTCGTGGAATTATTTCGAATCTAAGCCCGTCTTTTGTGTTTTCCAGTGTCCAGTCAACAACGCGCTCTGAGGTACAGCGATGGCTGTTTACACTTACACAGTGTTGGCGTGGTCCATCTTCAACGACTGCAATCGCTCCCCCACCTAGCCCATCTTTGGATGATACCCAGATCGATAGCAGTCGCGCTGAAGCCCACAGATCGACGATAATGAGCCACGGCACCTTGAAATGTGTTCAAATTAACAGTCGCGTAGTTGGACCACGAGGTGTAGCTGAAGAGGCCTGAACTAGATGATAGCATGAAGAAGAAGTCAAGATCATGAGGCGGAAGCTTGTGCATATGCAGGTTCCAAGATCCTATCTATGCTTGTATTAAAGCAAAGACGGTTAACATAGAAGACCGGGGAGTCTGGCCTTCCTGCTACCTTTCACCACAGAGCCCGGGTCCAATCCTTGGGGGTTATATTGCAAAATACATGTAGCCTATCGTGTAAGGCCATGGCCCCCGGACAACGGCGCATCACGGCGGCGTGATAGCAGCGAGATACTATGGCAAGGCCGCAAGCGCCTCTTGGTCGCGAACATCACAGATTAATGACTTGACGTTGACTGCCATGGAACCAAGCCCACGTAGCAGACCTTTCGCCTTGGGGCGCGCAGCTACGAGAGCCAGGTGCCTCGCTCCATGCTCCGCTATGTTCAGAGCAAGTCTACGGCCCAGTCCGTCAAGTCCCCCAACCAGGAGATGCATTGCGTTAGGGTCCAGCGTGAGACTTACAGTACGGAGTGCCCGGACCGTAGCACGAGACTTGGACGTGTACTGAGCACGTGCTTGCCTACACATATGTGCTTCCCTTGCTACATTTTCCCGAACGCCATCTCCACATCTGTCGTATTAAATAATGTCAGTCGTCGGATCGGACGAAAATGGCCCTCGCTCAGAAGTTCGATGATGCGGCAGAGCAGCCGCCAGTAGGTGACCGGGCTGTCGGTAGACAAGAATGTAAAGTCGATGTAGCCGAACTGAAAATTCTCAAGAGGCGAGACATCTCTAGGTCTGTATTCCATATCGTATATGTCGCGGCACTCCTAAGTTTGACGGAGCACTTCTCCAGAAAGAGAGTCAACGATGATGTCGAAGCCCTATTGCCCCGTCTGGCCCATAATGCCGTTTGCCGAGCTTGTATCTCGTAAGTTCAAACTATTAGACTCTGGTATGCCCTGTTCTAGAAGAAGTTCCTTCTTGGCTTTCCTCCCGACGATGCGGTGAGTACTGGCCCTCGAGTATGTTTGCAGCTGGATACGGGCTAGCCCAAAAGTCCAGTAACATTTGATGTCAGCCCTCAATACCGCTTCGTCGCCGTGCAGAGGCCGTGTGGTCTTACCTCCCGTGGCAGCATGGATAAAACTCGACTCCCCCTTGGACAGGCGCGTGACGTCCATTAGGCAGCGCTACACAGTCAGGCACACCGCAGGGATGGTGGCAGCATTTACCATGAAATGCGATATGCTGTCTCTGGGGTCTCGCCGTTCGTTCTCATCGAGCCAATGGCAGCGCCCACAACGCGGTCGCCCGGTTGGAGCAGTGTTACCTCGGAGCCGATTCTGGTCACAATCCAAGATATGTGCTCGTAACTGAAGCCCGTCGTCGGAAGATTGCCCATAGCCACAAAAGATTCCCTTTACCACAGAAGTGACGCTCGCCTTCGACCTCCGCTTTCCAAGGGGTTTCAACGCCTCTTCATCGACCATGAAGTGCAGAGACTCCAGCGCGCCGGCGGTCTGTACAGCTAGCCTCATTGGTCAACCGGGTTAAATTAGTGGCACAGGACGTGAAACCGGCCCCCCGACCCCGTCTGCGAAAGTGCCTCACGTTGCTACGGCTCTGGAGCGTAGCGCATGATCTGGAGAAGGCCTTCGCGATAACTCACTTCGGGCTCTCTTGCTGCAGCACCGCACCCTTGTCTGTATTCAAGGAGTGTCTGGGTTATCAAGGCTGCCAGCCTTGGAGCGCTGTCCAGTACGCGCTTCTTCCTGTTTTGAAGCTCTGTTCAAGGGGTATCGATTATACATGTCGAGCGCTCTGCGGCCACGCCCGCGCGGAAGGTTACCGTTTTCCATTCCCTCTTCAGAATTGGTTCTTTGGTGTAAGTAGCCGATAATTCCACGCGCTCAAAACTAAGCATATATGATATGATCGGTCAACGGTAAATACTTTTTAGAATACTAATCGCCGTACCAGGGCCTGATAGTAGCGGATCGTACAGAACATGAAGGCCAGCGAGAATCCCTTGTCGTGTTCCCCACCGTCGCAGAAGAGGTAACCCTCAGCACCTATCTTAAGTCGGAGACTTCCTTCTCGTCTTTTCTTTCCTCCTTAGGCAAGGGAATTCGTTTCTTCCTGCTTCGAGGGTAGAAGCCCCTTCGCCTCTTTTTGCTTCTTTCCGTAGGCAGAGACTTTCGCCCTCTAGAGTGTCTCCCTTGGGATTGAAGCGTTCTCTTTTCTGCCTTGACTTTCTCTTTGATTACTCTACCCATAACGTGGCATAGCCAAAACATAACTATAAATACATGTATAAAGCGGCAAGTTGACTCCGCCCCATGCCACGCCGAGGAAGACGTTCGCGGTCAGAGTCAATAGGAGCCTGAAGTCTCCGTCTTCGATGCGGAAAGGGCAGAAGATCGTTAGGTCATTTCACATGTATCCACCCCATTGAACTCTCTTTTCTTGGTTTTTGAAGCCTCCCGTTCCCTGAGCCGTGTAGCTATCAGATATCGGAGCCTTTTAGAGGCTGCCGCGCGTCCTGCCCGATTCAACGGGCATGACGGCGCTTATTTGTGGCTTGTATTTACTGGGCAGACTAATTCTCCGGTTCGCAGCTCCCAAATGCTAGGGTGGTGAAACTGCTACGAGTGCACTGACCTCAAGTTCATGTTTCATGTGCATATACCGTGACAACCGAGCGTCACTCCATGTCGACCTGGATACATGCCTCGGCGGTGGTACAGCAATGATGCCGAGTACCTCACGGCTGAAATCACGCAGCGTGACTTTCCAGTTCTCGCTGTCTGTCCTCACACTCTCTGACACAGCTATCCTTTCGCACCTGGTTGCGCTGGGCATCGGTTAGGTTCGGCAGCAGGCAACCGACGAGAGTCTATGAAGGTGATTAGCATATTTCGAGTTCATAATGGCGTATGCGATGTGGCTCGCTCACCTTGTCCCGCGTTCCCCATTCGCGGCCGCAAGTGCCGCACTGTATTCGCGCACCGTATTAGCCTCGACCGCCTGACTTTGAGCGGATTGGGGACACCTACGCCGTTCCACTCTTTGCACAGCTGGGAAAGCGTCTCCGGGGGGCGGCAATACTCTTCGTGGGGGCAATAGGCGGCAGGCTTCATATCGCAAACCATCCGTACCGTTTTGCCGTAGAACTACGTACTCTCTGTTGTTTAGCATTTGGCATGAATCGACTTATAGGGGTATCCACCTTTCCGGCACAATCTAGCTTCTTGTTGCGGTCCTTGAAGAACTTCACCCAGTTCTCCACAGTCTGTGCCCTCGCGGTATTAGCAACCTACTGCCACTTGCAGTCGAGTGGAGGTAGCTATGAAGAGCCATCGCCGCTCACATCTTCTTCTGGGTTGACAGTGGTTTTGGAGAGGGCCAAGGTGGCGAAGGTGACGACCAGGAGCTTCATCGCGCCAATTAACTTGGGTGTCGGGTCTTAGAGGCTAGAGCTTTTGAGGAAACCAGGGAGAGAAAGAGAGATCCGTGACGAGAAGCAGATTCCTCCAAGCAGAATATCCGTGTAGCAGGAAAATCGTGAGCTATTTGTATCTGCTGAGGCCTGTATAGCATAGATATGTTGCACTGACCGGCGGCCTCGATCAAGTCTATGTGGAGACAATGCAAGCGAGATACATTATCAACACAACCATACAGCGATAGAGTGGCACGACAATTCATGAAATCGTACTATTCAAGACTTTGAGACTGCTAAGTTCAACGAATTCGCTCCTATATTTGGGGATACTATGGATATATGTCATGGCCTCTCGTATAGCATCAGGGTTGATTAATCGTTCGTGTAGGTTCGCACTACCTTCATGTTGGACTTGAAAAACGAAAAGCCCGAACCCTAGTCTGATAGGGACGCAGCTTGTCTGAAAACGCGCACAACAAGGACAATGAGCCAGGAATGAAGACATCGCAAATATCAGGTTTATGGTGCAATTAGGAAATCCGGTAGCGGTCAGCCAGCGTTTCCACCCCACCGGTTACTAGCAGTTGAATCGGGTCCTCAGAGGATTGGACCTAGTTGGCTTTGAACTTTTTCACGACCGAGTTTCATCCGTAATGAGAAAAGGAAATGACTAGGTCTAGATCTAGGGGAGGACTTTGTCGGATGGCGGCTCTCGAAACCTCCAGGATTATCACTTCCACTTTTACATTACTTGGCAGATTTACATGCTGGGAAGAGATACTGTTCGACGATGGCTACATAGTAACCAGAAACCCCCAAACTCGCACGACTTCGCGGAGTCGTGATCACTTCGTTTTGTACATAGAGCGAGCGAACTTCAGGTAAAGAATCTTTACATAGGGACCGGGTAAAATGGGACTTTCTGATATACCTGGACCCATACAAGACCCTTTCGGCTACATCCAAGACTGAAGAAGAGAGATTTATGTTGTTGGTTCCATTTTGGACCCTCAAACCCATCATTCTGTCATGGAAGACGATAGCAGTTGACTGTCCTTATCGGTTATTAAGGTCTTAGACACTGGAGTCCGCAGGTCCACTGCAGGTTCTATTCGTCAGTCGGCTGTCGGATCCACTGGGAATGAATACAGGTTAAGCGAGCTCCGTAACGCTGTCTGCTTTGTGTTTCTTCACGTGCATAGTGGCTTGGGTCTGAGGTGACTTGCAGACTAGACTGTGATCTTTCCGTTGGGCACGGTCAGGATATAACGCAAAGTCGATGCATCCGTCGTCAGGTTGTATGTCACGTAGCATTATTTTTTTTATTACTGGGGAGAGTATAACATTTTGCATAGCTAACGGTGTCGTGTAGAAAAAAGGGACAGTTCTACTGGCTAACGGTATGTCGGGATAATGGCAAGTCGCGAAGAACCATGGGAATGTGTCCAAAAGATGCAGAATCTTGCCGGCATTTAATCTGCATAAAAGGAGCCAAAACGAGCATGCGTGATTATCCATAAGGATCACATATTATCAGCGCGTCTGGCGCTATATCATATATGTCTGCAGTATCGATCGCAGGTCCAGAGGTCTACGAAGACTAGAACCCACTACTAAAATACATGTACTATGACATATCAACGATCGGTTTCTAGCCAATTGTCTTGGCGTATTGCCGGGACCGGACGGAAAATCGAGGATCAACCCATGTCCAAGTCGTAAGACGCAGAATCGAATTCTGCTCGAAGGGAAAGTCCGCCTAGATAAAAAAAATCGATAGCCTAGAGTACGTCAGCGAGGACGCGGAAGCGCCGCCAGATGGGCAATGAATTGAAAACAGAGCGCCGTGCGCCCATGTATGGCCATTTTTCCTTAGCTGACATTCGGGTTACGACTGCATGTATGTATGTATGCTTTGATGAGCTTCTAGGGCAGGCGGGTACTTGCGCGATTGCTTCAAGATCACTCGCCTCGGCCAAAACGATCTGTGGCATTGTTCCTCATAGTCTTCAGACTGTCAGGTTGAGGGAGCAACTCGCCAAGGTTCGCGGGCTGGCTTACTAAGCGCAAGCCGGGTCCAAGTCCGCCCGTTTTTCTCCCCGTCTCGCCACGTTCCTCCTACTGAACCTTGCCTTTTACGTGGTTGAAAGTCTCGCTCTGTACCCATCGGCCTTGTCCTGGGCGGGTTTCCGCATGCAGCTGCGGCTCAAATACTTCCGAAGTACTTGTGCCACTCGTTTTATCCGGAGACACGTTGATAGAGAGGTTGCCTACTCCGTCCACCCTTTTTTTCCTTTCCACGATCCTCGCCTCCCTCCCCTTCATGGTCGAGGCAGCGCAATCGGCTTCGACTCTTGATCTGTCGCCCTCTTCTTTTCCTTACTCTCTGTTCCCTACTCTGCCGACCGCTCGCAGGCTCGCCTGAGCTGCGCCTGCGACTGGCGGCCGCCGCCTCTGCCCTCGCCATGGCGCCCCTCGTCGACAGCGCCCAGATCCAGCAGGCCGAGCTGCTGCGCCCGCTTCCCTTCTACCTCCATGCCTATATCTGGCCCTTTACCATCATCTGGCCCGTCTTCCTGCGCTACTACCTGACGCCCCATCTGTATGAGCAGCACATCGGCGCCCCCGAGTGGACGTTCGTCTGGTGCGGGACCATCATCACCATCCAGTCGCTCGTCTGGTTGAGCACCCACTGGAGTGTCGGCCTGGACGCGCGCTTCACGGCGAAGAAGGCCCGTGACGTTCAGGATGCCCAGCTCATCAAGGTACTCCCGATAGCCAACGCCGGCTCGGGGGAGATCTGCAGACTGGTTCGGGACAAGGTAAGCGCGCTGGTATCTGATCTCAACGCTGGCAAGGCTGACCGAGAATGTCCGGCGACTAGGTTGGCGGAAAGACGAACCTCTCCTTTCTCTTCCAGAAACGTCGATTTCTCTATAATCCGGATACGAATACCTTCAGCCCGCTCAGGTTCGACATCGACGCGGAACCCAAGCCTGATATCGGCCATTTCCAGTCGTGGCGCGGCCTCGAGAAGCAATCCGACATCTCCCGCGTCGAGCAGCACTATGGCACAAACACCTTCGACATTCCAGTTGCGACCTTCACCGAGCTCTTCAAAGAACACGCCGTTGCGCCCTTCTTCGTCTTTCAGATCTTTTGCGTCGGCCTATGGCTTCTCGACGACTATTGGTATTACTCGCTCTTCACCCTCTTCATGCTCGTCGCCTTCGAGAGCACCGTCGTCTGGCAGCGCCAGCGCACCCTCAACGAATTCCGCGGCATGAGCATCAAGCCCTACGATATCTGGGTCTTCCGGCTCGGCAAGTGGACTGAGATTCAGACCGACGCTCTCCTCCCCGGCGATCTTGTGTCTGTCGGCCGGACCAAGGAGGATAGTGGCGTTGCTTGCGATCTGCTCCTCGTCGAGGGAACTGCCATCGTCAACGAAGCCATGCTGTCGGGAGAGAGCACTCCCCTGCTCAAGGACTCCGTTCAGCTGCGCCCTGGGGACGCTCCACTTGACCCCGAGGGCCTGGACAAGAATGCCTTCCTCTGGGGAGGCACCAAGGTCCTCCAGGTAACCCACGGCAACCCCGAGCAGGAGAAGCCGGCCCTTGCTTCCAAGGTCCCCTCGCCCCCGGACAATGGTGCCATGGCCGTCGTCACCAAGACCGGCTTCGAAACTTCCCAGGGCAGCCTGGTCCGGACCATGATCTACTCGACTGAGCGCGTCTCCGCCAACAACTTTGAAGCACTTCTCTTCATCCTCTTCCTCCTCATCTTCGCCCTCGCCGCATCGTGGTACGTCTGGGACGAGGGCGTTCGCAAGGACCGCAAGCGCTCCAAGCTCCTGTTGGATTGCGTCTTGATCGTCACCAGCGTGGTCCCTCCCGAGCTGCCCATGGAGCTTAGTCTCGCCGTCAACACTAGCTTGGCAGCTCTCTCTAAGCTCGCCATATTCTGCACCGAGCCGTTCCGAATCCCTTACGGCGGCCGCATTGACGTCGCCTGCTTCGACAAGACGGGCACTCTTACCGGCGAAGACCTGGTAGTCGAGGGCATTGCCGGCCTCGGCCTCGCCAACTCGGAGATTGCCGACAAGAAAGAGGCCGATGGTGCCCACTCAAACATGACCCCGGTCGTCGACGCCAGCCTCGAGACTCAACTTGTTCTGGCAACAGCGCACGCACTTGTCAAGTTGGACGAGGGAGAAATTGTCGGTGATCCGATGGAAAAGGCCACTCTTTCATCCCTCGGCTGGACCCTGGGTCGCAATGATGTTCTCGCGAGCACGAACAAGGTCGGCAAAACACAAGGCACCGTTCAGATCAAGCGCAGGTTCCAGTTCTCGTCTGCCCTGAAGCGACAGAGCTCGGTAGCTACGGTCCACGGCTCCAGCTCGCTGACGGGCAAGAAGCTCAAGGGAACATTCGTTGGGGTGAAGGGCGCGCCGGAGACCATCATGAAGATGCTGGTTGACGTACCCGCAGACTACGAGGAGACGTACAAATACTTCACCCGCAAAGGCTCCCGAGTTCTGGCCCTCGCATACAAGCAGCTGACTGTCGACTCCGAACTGGGCACCGGCAAAATCAATGACCTAAAGCGTGAAAAGGTCGAGTGCGACCTGACTTTTGCTGGCTTCCTTGTTCTACATTGCCCTCTCAAAGAGGACGCCAAGGAGGCCGTTCAGATGCTCAACGAGAGCAGTCACCGCGTGGTGATGATTACCGGAGACAACCCGCTGACTGCCGTCCACGTCGCTCGCGAGGTCGAAATAGTAGACCGCGAGGTTCTTATCCTGGATGCGCCCGAGGACAACGCCGGCGGCCAAAAGCTCGTCTGGCGGAGCGTTGACGACAAAGTTAGCGTTCCGGTAGACCCGTCCAAGCCTATCGATGCCGAGATCCTGCGGACGAAGGATCTCTGCGTCACGGGATATGCCTTGGCCAAGTTCAAGGGCCAGTCTGGCTGGAACTCTCTCTTGCGACACACCTGGGTCTACGCCCGAGTCTCCCCAAAGCAAAAGGAGGAAATCCTACTTGGTCTCAAGGACATGGGTTACTACACGCTGATGGCTGGTGACGGCACCAACGACGTCGGAGCCCTCAAGCAGGCACATATCGGCATTGCGCTGCTGAACGGCACCAAGGACGACTTGGCCCGCATCGCGGAACACTCCCGCAACACGAAGATGAAGGAGATGTATCAGAAGCAGTGCGATCTCATGAAGCGCTTCAACCAGCCCACTCCACCGGTTCCGGCCATGATTGCCCATCTCTACCCCCCGGGTCCGACGAACCCCAATTACATGAAGGCCATCGAGCGCGAGGCTAAGAACAGGAACATGACGCCCGAAGCGTACGCCAAGGCGCAGGGCCACCCGGCCGAGACAATTGTTTCGCCCGGTGCCCAGAGCCTGGTCAACGCCAACGACGCCCGCAGTGCCCGGCAGGCCGAGGTGACGAAAAAGGCGGCCGGCTTCGCCGACAAGCTCACCTCGGGCATGCTCGAGGCCGAGCTTGGCGACGACGAGCCGCCGACTCTGAAGCTGGGCGACGCCTCGGTCGCCGCGCCCTTCACGTCGAAGCTCCGAGATGTCATTGCCGTCCCCAACATTATCCGCCAAGGCCGGTGCACCCTCGTGGCCACGATCCAGATGTACAAGATCCTCGCCCTGAACTGCCTCATCAGCGCTTACTCGCTGTCTGTCCTGTACCTCGAGGGCATCAAGTTTGGCGATACCCAGTACACCATTAGCGGCATGCTCATGTCGGTGTGTTTCTTGAGCATCTCCCGAGCTCGCGTGGTCGAGGGTCTCAGCAAAGAGCGCCCGCAGCCCAACATCTTCAACGTCTACATCATCGGCTCGATACTCGGGCAGTTCGCCGTCCACATTGTCACACTCATCTACATTGCCCGTCTCTGTGACAAGATTGCTCCGTATGTCTCCCCCCTCTTCTTCGTCTTTCGATTTCCCGTCATATTGGCCCCGCTGCCGTGACTCTCCACTGACTCCGTCTGCCAGGCGCTCCACCGACAACCTCGATCTCGAGGCCGAGTTCGAGCCATCTCTGCTGAACTCGGCCATTTACCTCCTCCAGCTCATCCAGCAGGTGTCGACGTTCGCCATCAACTACCAGGGCCGGCCGTTCCGCGAGTCGCTGTCGGAGAACAGGGCCATGTTCTACGGCATCGTCGGCGTCTCGGGCCTGGCCTTCGTGTGCGCGCTGGAGCTAGTGCCCGAGATCAACGAGGGCATGAAGCTCGTCCGCTTCACCGAGGAATTCAAGATGAAGATGGCGGCGTGCATGGTCATCGACTACGCGCTGTGCTTCGTCATCGAGAAAGGCCTCAAAATGGGCTTCAGCGACTACCGGCCGCGCGACATCGCGGACCGACGGCCGGAGCAGCTCGAGAGGGAGGCCGCGCGCAAGAAGGTAATCGAGGAGAAGAAAGCGGCCGAGGAAGAGGAGAAGCGGCTGGAGAAGGTGGCCGAATTCGAGCGCCAGGTCGAGGAGCGCAAGCGGAAGTTGCGGGAGTGGAGGGCCGGCCCCCAGCGGGCGCAGTAGAGAGAGGCGGGGGCCGGCGCTCGGTCCGGCGAGAGGCGGGGGGTTAGAAGGATAGAACGGGGCACCGTCGCGAGCGGACCGGGCGGGCCTGTCATCTGCCTCTCCCCCTTCTCCCCCCTTCTCTCGGAGGGGGGGGAGCGGGCGGACGGCGCAGACGGGTCGCTGGTCGGCTTCTGCCCGGACGGCGCATCGGCAGAGGTATAGAGCATAGACGGGCCAGGCTGTACGACCATCGCGGCGAGATGTAGAAGCGGTCCTGTCTCCTATCCGGCCGGCTTGCGCGCGCGAGCCGAAGACGTCGTTCGCAAGCACGATGCTCATCTATGTAATTTTTTCTTTGGTCGGAATCTCGTGGTTCCGGGCCCAACCACTGCTGCTTCACGTGGAATCAGCAGACGAGCGAGAGAAAAGGAGAGAGAGAGAGAACTTTTCCCCGCCTGCTATGGTACAGGAGACTCCATTCACAAAAAAGTCTAGGGCAACTATCGAACAGCAGAGCCAATGTCCCCCGCCCCCCCGCCGTGTGTATGCCTCTCCAAACCGGTCCCCAAGGCCAGCCAGCCGCCGAGCGGGCAGGCGCAGCGGTCGGCCGGTCACGTCTGGCCACGGTCTCCGCGCCCTGCCGTCTGCCCGGCGCGCCGGATCGATGCCCTCCCCCCTTCGCCCCGACGGATACGGAAAGAGATCGAAGCGGGTCTTGCCGTGCGCGCCGGCCCTGGGAGCAACAGCCCGCTGGCTTAGTTGCCGGGGTTCTTGGCGACGAAGTCGACGCCCTTTTGGATGTTCTTCTTGAGGTCGCCCAGGCAGGCCTGGAGGAGCTTTTCCTCGGTGGCGTCGACCTTGCCGATGGGCAGGATCTTCTCGACGCCGTTGGGGCCAAGCTCAACCTTGCTGCTGAAGAAGTCGATGCCCTGGTCCTTGTAGAGCGGGGAGTCGACAAAGGTGGGCTCGACGACGCCCTTCTCGCCCTGGCCGGCGCGGAGCAGGGACTCGGCCATGCGGGCGCCGGCCATGGCCATGGACAGGGTGGCCGAGCCGGCGCCGTCCTTGGCCTGGACGACCTCGTCGCCGCCGAACTGGACGCGCTTGATGAGCTCCTCGTTGGAGCTCAGGTCGGGGTGCCGGCTCTGGCTGAAGAGGGGGACGATGGTCAGGCCGGAGTGGCCGCCGACGACGGTGATGTTCTCGTCCTTGGGGTCCGTCTTCTTGATCTCGGAGACGAAGCGGCTGGCGCGGACGACGTCGAGGGTGGTGACGCCGAACAGCAGCTTGGGGTTGTAGACGCCCTTGGCCTTGAAGACCTCGGCGCAGATGGGGACGGTCGAGTTGACGGGGTTGGCGATGATGAGCAGCTTGGCCTTGGGGGCGGACTCGGCGACGGCCTTGGCCAGGTCGCGGACGATGGAGGCGTTGGTGTTGAAGAGGTCGTCGCGCGTCATACCGGGCTTGCGCGGCACGCCGGCGGGGATCAGGACGACCTCGGAGCCCTTGAGGCACGAGGCGAGGCCGCTGGGCGTCGGGTCATAGCCCTTGACGGTGGACTTGGTGTTGATGTGGGAGATGTCGGCAGCGACGCCTGTCTCACGCCGAAGCCGTCAGAGTCGGGGGTAAGGAGAAAAGGCCCGGCTGGGGGGGGTTTGTATCGGGGTACGGATCAGAGGGAGCGGCGCACCGGGAGCGAGGCGGATATCGTAGAGGGCCAGATCGGTCACTCTGGGGTTCATCTTGAGCAGCAGGGAAAGAGGCTGGCCAATGCCGCCGGCGGCGCCGAGAACGGCGACCTTGGAAAGCTGAGGCGGGCCAGGGACGGGTCAGTAAGGCAAAGTGCAGCACACAGAGAGAGAGCTATGGCCAGCCCTCGGCAGGCCTCTGGTGGGCCGGGGAGAGGCCGGGGAGAAGGCCCAATGGCAGACGCACGTTGCGCGCAGAGGCGGAAAAGGCCCGACGCTGGATCTTGGAGGCGAACATGGTGACAGAAGCCGTCTGGAGAGATGAGGCTATCGCGAGAAGGGCAGGGCGAGAGAAGAAAAAAAAGGATGCAGAGGCGGAAGTCAATTGGAGGAGGCTGAAAGGGTTGAGATGGTGAGAGGGAACAGGGGCAGGAAAAAGACGGGCCAGGCAAGCTTGCTTCCCACGGCCTGTCCCGATCGGGTATAGCTCGGGAAATCTCGGTGACGACGGCCCGTCACAGTGCCAAGGCCCGGCTGGCAGCTGTAAGAACAGCAGGGCACAGAATACGGACAGGAGAGAGCTCCGTCCCGGCTGCGTCGAGGAGACGGCTCAACGTCTGGCCGGAGAGGAGGAGCAGGCTTGATTGTTGAGCCTGAAAGAAGTCGAAAACTCCAGGGCGCAGTCACGGGCTGGCGCAGGCGACCGACCTCCTCCCCTCCCTGCAGTTGGAGGCTCGGAGGCGAGCGGGAAGGGCGGCAAGAAACAGCACCGTACAAAGAAGACGCAGCTAAAGGAGTCGACTTGCGCACGCGCTACTAAGCTCATGCGGAGGGAGAATGCAGCAACCGACGCGGCTTCCAATGGCCAGGCAGAAGACAAGTGTCTCGCCGTCTGAGTCACGGAGCAACGGGCGGTGCAACACCAAGTGGGTAGCGCCAGGTGAGCAGGCGGAATGATGGTACCTGCTCGGAGCTGCGAGACTCCGTGACAAAGCAGGTACCTCGCTTCTCTCCTCCGCCCCGGCCCGGCTGCGAAGATGGCGGCTGCGAATACCTGGCTCTACCGTCCGATCAGGTCTCGCGCCCTGCCATCTCCAACCGCAAAAGTCGTCAGCCCTGGTGCCGGCCATGTCTCTCGCACAGCTTTCGCAGCTGCTTCCTCTCCCCGACGAAGAGCTGCAACAGGTGCTCGACTACGCCGCCACGCTGGCCAAGCCCGAGGCAGCCGCCCACTTCCACGATCTCCTCGGCGACTCGCCCCTCGCCATCAGCTTCATCTCGTCCTTCAATTCGCAACGGAGAGCGCCTCCCGCACCGGCATCGGCCTCTCCGGGCCCGGCATCGACGACCTCGGCCGCGGGGCAAGCCGACAGCGTCCCGAAGCCCGCCAGGCGAGCCCCGAAGAAGAAGAAGGGCCCCGCCATCCACACGCCCGAGCCTCGGCGGGTTGAGCAGTACGCGGGCCCGGCGTCGACGGTATACAGCAAGAAGGACCAGCACCTGGACTACGTACCTCAACGCGCCAGCGCGCCCACCAGCGGCAACGTCTCTCGATCGGCCACGCCTCCCGTCCAGGCGCCCGCCCCCCAGCCGTCGAAGCAGCACGCCTCGGCCGCCGGCTATCTGATATCGGACGGCCCATCCAAGCCCAAGGCCAAGTCCACCCCGCCGTCCCGAAGCTCGACGCCGAAGCCGCACAATGCGCAGAGCACAAAGGTGTCGATCGCGGGCGGCACGCCCATGGCCGGCCAGTCGACGGCGCTGTCCGACCTGGATGCCGCCATTCGCGCGCTGGAAATCACCACGAACCCTACAATAGACGGCGGGAAGAGGCGCAAGTGCAACTGCGTCGCCACGAGACATCCGCTCCAGAGCGCGGCGCCCAACTGCCTGTCTTGCGGCAAGGTCATCTGCATGAGGGAGGGCTTGGGGCCGTGCACCTTCTGTGGATCGCCTCTCTTGACCGCCGACGAGGTGCAGGCCATGCTGCGGGAACTCAAGGACGAGCGCGGGCGAGAACGGATGGCCGCCAACGCCAGCGTCCACCGCAGGGCCGACGTGTCCAAGACACCGGCGCCCTTCTCGCAGCCGCGCGGAGGGCCCGGCGACAGCGACGGGCCGTCTCTAGAAGACGCCGCCACCAAGGCCCGCGAGCACCGCGACAAGCTGCTCAGCTTCCAAGCGCAGAACGCCCGACGGACGACGGTGCGCGACGAGGCGGCCGACTTTGACGTGAGCGAGGCCATGACGGGCATGGGGAGCATGTGGGCCAGCCCCGAGGAGAGGGCCAAGGAGCTGAAGCGGCAGCAGAAGCTGATGCGGACCATGGAGTGGAACGCGCAGCCCGACTACGAGAAGCGGAGACAGGTGCTGTCCATCGACCTGATCGGCGGCAAAGTGGTGCGGAAGATGGCGGCCGTGGAGCGGCCGGCGACGCCCGACACGGACGAGGAGGACGAGGGCAGTGCCCCGGGAGGCGCAAGCAGAGACGCCCGAGGCACACGAGGCCAAGGGAGCGGGGCCTTCAGCCACAACCCCTTGCTCGGAGCCCTGATGAGACCCGTCTTTGAGCCCGACGTGGGGAGCCAAGACGGTGCCGCGTCCGGGGCACCGAGGGAGCGCAAGAAGGGCTGGAGAAGGGTTCAAGACGATCTCGGCGACAACGAGGAGATTATTCTCGACGGCGGAGTGCGCGGCCACGACCGATGATGAGGCGCGGAAGAAGGCGGGCCAACAGACGACTCTCGGAGGGCGAACCGAACAAGGCGTGGAATGGACAGGCAGTGGAGGAGAGTTGGGGAAAGACTCAACAACCTGCTCCATCCAATCCGACGGAGTGGACGATGATGAATGCCGCGAAGTGCAAAGTCGATGGAAGGGATGTCGGTCGTCCAGAGAGTTGACCTGTGCCATGCGGCAAATAGGACCGATGACGCACAGGGCGCTCAGCATCGGACGGCTTCCTCGTATCTGGCCTGCCCTAACACGGACACTGGTCGCCATGTCAGCCTATGCAAAAAGCAGGGCCGTTAGCAAGTGGCGTGTCGAGCGGTGGGCCGACGGTCCGCTCGGACACCTGCAATATTGGCGTCCATTAGGAAAGGGTCTTGGCCGCCTGCCACGGACGATCCGAGCTCGCCAGTCCGTCGTCTTGATCGTGGCCGCGAACAAGGTGTTCCTTGTCTCGAAAGAAAGAGAGAGAAAAAGCTGAGCGAGCACTTTGCAGAGCCCTGCATGGCAAGAGAAGGAGACAAAGGCAAACGACGGCGTAGCTCGGACGTCTAATAAGGTGAGCCGGTCTTGGGACGACGATGACCGTCTAGCGCAGTACACGGGCAGGGTGGGTTAGTAGGTTGGCGACCTGTCCACGGATGCCGTCCCAGGTTCGAGGATGCGACGCCGGGCAGAGGGCAGCATTATATAAACGGGATCGAGCCTTGATCGCCTCGGACGGAAGATGGCTCTCCTCTTGACGCTCTTTCATCACAGTCTTTACCTCGTAGCACATGTCTTTTTCTTCTACACGTGTCCATACTTTTTTTGTTTAATCAGCTGGCCATGAAGCTCCTCCTGGGCTTCGTCCTCGCCGCCGTCGTGCAGGCGGCCACGACGAACGTGTGTCTCCGGTCGTGGCAGAGGCGCCGCATGTCGGCCGAGGAGCAGGTGGACCGGCTCTGCTTCGTGTGCGACCTCAAGCAGTTCGACACGGAGTGGCGGTCGTCGGCCCGGTCGCGGAGCTTCGAGTGGTGGACGGACGGCTGCACGGCGTCGCCGGACCGGCCCATCGGGCTCGACTACCGGGAGTCGTGCCGGCGCCACGACTTTTGCTACCACACCCTGCACAAGCAGGGGCGCTTCTACCCCGCGGTCAAGAAGGAGGTTGACCGTGTGTTTTACAGAGAGTACGTGGGCCCTTTTTTTTTTTTTTTTTTTTTTTTTTTTTCCCTCTTTTT
>NJEV01000331.1:0-13445 GCA_002591385.1 Cordyceps sp. RAO-2017 | reverse complement strand
CGCCCAGCAGCATCCCTCCGCTCAGCAGCACCCCTCCGCTCAGCAGCACCCTTCCGCTCAGCAGCATCCATCCGCTCCGCAGCATCCTTCCGCTCAGCAGCATGCCTCCTCCCAGCAGCACCCCTCTGTCCAGCAGCATGCTTCCGTCCAGCAGCTCCAACACCAACAGCAGCAGCATCAGCTCCATCAGGCCCAACTACAGCAACAGCAGCAGCTTCACCATCATCAGCAAGCACAACTTCACCAGCAGCAACATCATCAAATCCATCCACAGCAGCACCATCAACAGCCGCAGCCGCAGCAACAGCTCCAACAGCAACAGACCCCCCATGCGGTGCGGAACCTGATGAGCGAACCTGCAGCTACACATTCGCCACCTCCCAGTCATCCGTCCTCTCGCCCCATCTCGTCTCTTCAGCATCGGCAGTCCTCGGGGCCCGTACCGGAGTCTTATGGGGTCGCGCAGCCGGTGCAGGCCGCGCCGCCACCTGCTGCCGCGAAACCGCGGCCACCGGAGCCTCGCAAGACGTCCAACATCATGTCCCTTCTCAATGACGACCCTCTGCCGGCGGCCAAGCGGGTGAACGACGTGTCGAGTAATGCGTCTGGTCCTTCAGCGACACCTCCACCGCAGCCACAGGGCCTCGGGAGAGCTCCTGGTCCCGCGCCGCCGACGCAGATTCGCCGCGAGCCGGAGCCGCAATATTCGCCCTATGGACGAGCGGCATCGGGTGGCGCATCCGCCATGCCGCCCCTGAAGCCGACCTACACGGGATCTCCCGGCCCGTCCCAGCACATGGGTTCGGCGCCGAGCGAGAGGGAGTATTACAGACAACATGCGTACCCGTCGGGACATCACGGGAGCGGGACCAACTCCCCCCAAGCGTCGCACCGTTATCCCACACCTGCGCAAGCGGCCCAGGCACAGTATCAGCCGCCCAGCGGCTACCATCCCGCCTATGCGACAGGCGCTGCGGTTCAGCACGCCGCGTCGCCGCCGCCGCAGTACGCAGTACACGGATCATCGTCGCGGACTCGCGAAGTGCCGCAAGGTAGCCGGGAGAACGCATGGCCGCACCAGAGCCACCAGCAGGCTCCAGCCAACGTGCAGCAAGCCGGCGGATGGCCCAGTCAGCCGTCCAAGACGCAAGGACCGCCGCCCCAGCAGGCTTGGGCTCCTCAACATCCTTCGACGACGCCGACGCCGTCGACGCCGGCTCAGACTTGGGCTTCGGCGCCTCCGCCACCGCAAGCTCATCACATGGGCATGCGGGAGGAGCGCAGTGCCTCGGTATATGGGCCGAGCGCCCCGCCGCCCCAGCATCGGTATGCGACGCCGGTGCCGCGCGGCCCCGAGGCAATGCCGCCTCAAGCTCAGCCGTATCCGCGGTATGCCTCGACACCGGGCCCCGTGGGGCCGAGGGACCCTCGAGAGCCGGGCCGGAGTTATACTCCCGGGGTATATGACACGCGCGGACATCAGCCTCCTGGCGCTGGATACCCGCCGCCAGACCCTAGGGATCTACAATTGCGAGACGGGCGAGATCCGAGGGATCCTCGGGAAATGGTGGGGCGGGGTCTCAGACCGCACGAATACGATCGTCATCCGGATCGATATGGACGATGACGTCTGGGTTTCGGGACGGAGATGTGGTGCGAGGACGGGGGTCCGGGGACGGGGGAGTAAGGTTTGGCGGTGAAGAAGCGTCGAAAGATGCAAGCCTTTGAGGCTACGATGAGCATTGAGATGGATCCCATCTAGGCGTTGAGATGGATCGTGTGTATATGTGGTCTGACGTGCAGAAGGAGGGGTACCAAGGTCTGTACTCATGACAAATGTACAAATGTATAATCTTGTTGATCCGAGTCGAGAGGCGGACAGCTCGAGTCAAAGCGTTCGGTGACACAAGGCTGGCTGAGACCTGTTCCTTTGTTCGGCTTCCTTCGAATGAAGACAGTGCTCGCCGGGATTCTCATGTCCCTCGTCTCCTGACGTAGCCCTGCTTGGCAGGCCGAATGAAGAAATGCCACGGACGGCTTGTAAGAGCCGAGGGCCAATCGGAATTATTCAGTATCATATGGATGCGAAAGCACGGATAGGTTATTTTTGAAAGCCAAGCCGAGCATCACAGTCTCCACCAGCGGGAGGATCGAGCCCCACCAACACGACCGCGCGTCGCCTCAGCCTCACCCCTCAGCCTCGCCCTCGACCCTACAACCCTCATCGCCATGGCGTCGTCCTACCAGCGCTCGGGCTCGGCCGCGGAGACGGCGCGCGAGAAGTCGTACTTTGAGCAGCAGCGCGAGGCCCTCGTCGGCGAGATTGGCCTGGTGCGTCCTTGACTTTCCACTTTTTTTTTCCCGACGCGCCGGGCTTGGCTGACGGGCTGGCGGCGCAGAGCCTGGAGCATGTCCTCGCCAACATCAACAAGCTGAACCGGTCGCTGGAGGCCGTTATCACGGTGAGGGGTCTCTCCCAACCGTCATCGTCTTTCACTTGTTTTCGGATTTGGATCTGCTCAGGATCAAGAGCATGGCATCGCGGCTAACGGGCGGACGCAGGTCGGCAACGAGTTCTCCTCGGTCGAGGCGCTCTGGTCGCAGTTCGAAAACGTCATGGCCAAGGATGACGAGGCGACCAAGAAGGGCGAGCCGCAGGAGGGGCACGACAAAGACGAGGGCGACGCTTGATACGCCGCTCCGCCCGCCGACGGGGTCCCCGTCATTTGAATCACGACCGTTCGCGAAACACGACGAGACGAGAGACAGGCAGGAAGGAATATGCACGTGGTGTCTTGACATCTGCCGACGACGACTCGAATAACTGCTGTTACAAAAAAAAAGAAGAGAAGGAAAAAGACAAACAAGAGACAATAAGCCAGCAATCAGTTACAGGCAAGCTCGCAGTTATTTACCCTGCATCCTGGACCGAATACAATCCCGTTGTGTCCCGGCCTTCCCCTTCCTTCCCTGGGCCCTTGCGGCCGCCCTGTGCCTCTGGGTCCTAGAACAAGACCGAGACTTTCCTCGTTGTGACGCCGCACGCTGGACGTCGCGTCGATATATACCAGATCCCCGGGTCTTGAAAATCGCGACAGTGGATGGAGGTTACGTTACCCCCGTCTCCGATTCACCGTTGTGCCATCCTCTTTCCCCTTCCCCCGCTCGGACGCGCGCGCATGCTTGTATTTGTGACAGTGTTGTTGTTGTTGTTGATGTTCGTTAAGGGTGGATCGTTAAAAAAAGCAGGTGGCAAAAATGATTCGTGCGATGGTCATTACAATGCTGTAGGGAGAGAGCCGAAGGGTCGATGGCTCGAGGAGGCGACGATTGCTCAGAGGAACTGACACCTTCTCTTCTTCCGCTTCGGAACCTTGACCCCGGGCATCGACGATCGCTGGCCGCCAGAGGCCGACGAGGGCGAGCCGCCGGCTTCCTGGTTTCTCCGGTCGTTGGCGACGACGATCAGGATGGCGTGCTCGAAGATCTCGTCGACGCCGCGCATCTCCTTGCTGCTGCACTCCATGTAGTGGGCGCCCATCTTGTCGGCCACGGCCATGCCCTGCTCGGTGGTGACGGGCGTCAGCCCTTGCGTCTTGAGCATGTCGATGCAGCTCTTCTTGTACCGCAGGTCCGACTTGAGGCCGATGAGGATGAGGGGGGTGTAGGGGCAGAAATGCAAGACTTCAGGGTACCACTTTCGGCTCGTCAGCATCGCAGGAAACCAAGGCCGGGAGGAAAGGGGTCACCGTACCTTGTCCAGAACATTGTCGAGCGAGTTGGGGCAGTCGATGGCGAAGCAGACGAATATGAGGTCCGTCTCTGGGTACGACAGCGGCCGAAGCCGGTCGTACTCTTCTTGGCCAGCCGTGTCCCATAGAGCGAGCTCGACCGTCTTACCGGTGGGCGGGTGCGTGGGAAAGGCGATGTAGTTCTCGAAGACGGTAGGCACGTATTTCTGCTCAAGACCCCGCGCAGGGCGTCAGCCATGGAGACGAGATGCGACGATGGAGAATGGAAGGGAGGGCGGTGGTTGATGATGATAATACTCACCTCGGGGAAATGGCCCTGGCTGTAGCTGATGAGCAGGCACGTCTTACCGCAGCCGCCGTCGCCGACGACGACGATCTTCTTGGAGTAGGTGGGCGCCTCCGTTATTTGCGTCACCGACGATGCGCGCCCCGACGAGGAACTCATGGTGGTGCTGACGGTGCCCTCGCTCGAGCGCGTGCGCTGCTCGCGCCGGACCTGGTCATAGCTCGCGGGCGCATAGTAGGAGTTGCGATACGATTGTGAGGCCATGATGGCGGAGGAATGCGACGGGGGAAAGGGGGAAGGGCTGGGAAGGGGAGAGGCGAGCAGAGGGAGAGGGAGAGAGAGAGAGGAGGACGTTGGGGAAGAACGACGTCGCGGACCCTTTCTCCTCCAGGAATGTTGACAGCGCGGGGGCGGGCCTTTCTGCGGTCGCGGCGCACACCGGCTCGAGCAACGGAGACTCGGCTTGCGGCCGGAGAGTAGCGATGATGCAGGAGAGAAGTGAGTAAAAAAACGATGTGCTCTGCGGGCTTGACGCTCTCTCAAGTCTGGGGGCAGAGCGTGAGAGAGAGAGGCGGGGGGTGGAAGATGCAGGTGATAAGTGCTGTTGATGGATGAAGGTGAGGGTTTCGGAGGACGGCGCAGACGGACGAGTGGGATGGAAGAATAGCAACAAACGAAGAGGCTCCCTCACGCATCCCTCCCTTCTTCGCGCAGGGCAACAGGTGGGACAGAGCTGCGCAGGGCGGCGCCAGGCTCAGCTGGCGAGTCGACACAGAAGACGAGGCCGAGCCGTTGGCTGGGCAACGGCGAGGCGCGACCTCCTTGCGTCAGGCCGGCCAATGGGAGGCGCGCCCACAGATGCGAGCGGCGCATCGGAGATATAATTTCCCGCATCGGGCATTGTGTCCACGCAAAATTTCTGCAGCCGCACGCAACGGCGAGCCCTTCCTTCATGCGCACGCCGGCCCGCGCTTGACCCTGCGCCCGTCAGCCTCCTCGCCCAATCCGTTTCTGCTGCCACTGGCCGAGCGCGGGCGCGACGATGGAGACGCCGACTTGCAGCAAATACGTGACGCTGGTCTCGGCCGACGGCTTCGAGTTCGTCGTCCTGCGCGACGCCGCCATGGTGAGCCCCATCATCAAGGGCATGCTGGATCCGAGGAGTGCGTGAGCATGCTGCGCACAAACACGTGACGGGTCGCCGGCCTTGACACGTCCTCTCTCTCCTCGCCGCTTGGCTGACGTGCGCCGTGTGCAGGCCAGTTTGCCGAGGCCAAGGACGCGCGCTGCGTCTTCCAGGAGATGAGGTGAGCCCACGAGTTCGGACGCGCCCGTGCCACCAGCACACGGGATACCACCTTTCCCTCCCTTCCCCCCCCCTTCCCCACGGGTTCGTTCCACGTGGAATGACGACAATTGGCTTCTGCGGCTCATGCTTGTATGGACCGCCCATGACGGAACCGCCGCCCTTCCCGGGCTCTGGCTGGGTCCGGCTGAGTGCTTCAGCTACACTTGACCCGACCTCGGAGAACGAACCTGCCTCGTCAGATCTCGTGTCTCCCCCCAGCTTGCCGACGACGCTCGCTGCGAGAGCTCGCTGCTGACGGCTTGGATAGTGCCATGGTACTCGACAAAGTGGTCGAGTACTTCCACTATTGGTACCGGTATCGGAACAGCGAGGACGTGCCCGACATGGACATCCCCGTGGAGCTGTGTCTGGAGCTGCTAGCCGCCGCCGACTACCTGGGCTTGGATCAGTAAGCTTTCTGCACGTCGACTCGACCCCGGAGTGGAAGCCCTAACGTCGCCGGGCAGGGCCAACATAAGCATGAAATGACGATTCCACCTTTGCTTTACTTTATTTTACTCTATTCTTCGTGTATCGCTGTCTACGCGCTTGGTTACACCAATCAAGGATGTCCTGGACAATGTTGCGACCCACCCATCGGATCCGATGGCCCGGAACGCGATCTCTCCCGACGCGGCCCCATTTCAGCATATACGCTCCGCCCTTCTACTCCCCCATGGGCCGAACGTCTATTAGAGATGGAAGATAGACTCAGTCCCCGTCACTCTGCGAGGCTTTAGCCTACTCATAGAGTTTCTTGCTTTTTTCTTGGGGCTACATACTTTTGCTTTGTCAGTCTTGGAAAGCAGAAGTCTGCGATGGCGACTTCTTCTACTACCTCCGCCTTGAGTCGACGATCGGCTGACGGGAGCGCGAACCACTCCGCATAGCTGGGCGCACTCGTTTCTTGGAATCGCGCCCTGGCAAGACACATCTTATCCATGGAACTGGGGCCAGTGGTGGGCACAAAACCTGCATGCGCTGAATACTAGCGCGATGGCAAAGGCGGCTGTGTGCCCGCATTGGTAGCATCCAACCTAGTCGGTAGGGACAAATTGAAATCCTACCTCGCTTCCAAACTGCGTCTCGGGCGTGACTTTGGACGGATGCCCTTCCTGGTTTCGATCTTGACGAAACAGCATTGTAGTCTTTAGGGGCAACATATCGCCAAGGAGGTATGACTTGGCGGCGACAAGAGTTGACGGCTGATGGGCTGATGAGAAAGGGTCGCTCGCACCGGGCTTCCTCACAAGGTCTTCACGTTACCTCGGAACGGTGGTTTATCCCCTTGGCAGTGCTATAGTCTGAGAGACTATCGTGCAAGGATGGCAGTTCTCGGCCTGGCCAGCTCGGGTCCCGCCAACACGGAACATAGGCACGAGCACTAGCGGCCCAGATATGGTTGACCCTCGTGATGCCGCCGGCCGCGGCAAGCCGTTCTCGCCACTCGGGCGTGGCGGTGGGGATCGATGGGGAGAACACGTGAGGTTGTAGGAGTCGATCGTGGCCAGAGGGGGGTGGTTAAGAAGGGAGGGACTCGTCCGCGATGCTCGTCTGGCCCAGCGGCTCCCAAGCCAGTCCCGTTCCCCAAGATGGCGCAGTCGAATAAGACGTTTCACTGCCACGGGCGTGTCCTGGAGCTCGACCCGGCCGAGGGGGCCGACTACGAGAGGCCGAGCGCAACGAGGTGAGCAAGGCGAAGTTGGCGCCGGAGCGGAAGAAAGGGGAGGGGTCCGGTGTTGACGCGTTGGCCTCAGGAGTCGCAGCAACGGGGCCGCGGCGCCGAGGGGCGGAGACCGCGACGGCGGCGACGGCCGGGACGACGACAGCCGTGATGGATGTGAGTTGCCGTGCCGCTGCTTCGACGAGCGCCTGCGCTGACGTGTTCCCTTCGTTCCGGGGGGCAGCGTACTTCCTGCCGACTGATTCGGTGAGTCCGGGTTCTCGGTCCGTCGACCGCGACACATCCGGCTGACTGCCGTCTCCCAAGGCGGAACAAGACCGTCTGGGTGAGTTCTTCTGTTGCTTCTTCTCCTCACCTTGGCCGCCGTCTGACCGATCGACGGACACAACAGATGAGCAGCACAAGCTGTGTCTCATGCTGCTGGACGGCAAGCTGGGTCTGGCGCCCGTCAAGGCACCTCGGCGTGTCCTCGACGTCGCGACAGGGACGGGCATCTGGGCCATCCAGTACGGTACGTCGTGCGAACGAGTCCCGCCCCCCTTGCGTTCCTTCGTCGTCGCCGCTGAACACGCGCCAGCGGAGCAGCAGCCGCAGGCCGAGGTCGTCGGCGCGGACCTGTGCGTCTTCCAGCACGAGTCGCCGGCGGCCAACTGCTCCTTCGTCCGGCTGGATGTCGAGAAGGACGCGTGGGGCTTGGATCACGGCTTCGACTACATCCACTTCCGCTACGTGCTCAGCTGCTTCGACGACACGCGGGCCGTGATCGGCACGGCCTTTGACCACCTCAGCCCGGGCGGCTACGTCGAGTTCCACGACTTCGTCTTCTCCATCGTCGACCTCGACGGCTCCTTCAAGGGCACCGCCCTCGAGCGCTGGCAGGCCGCCGTCAGCAGGGGCGCCGCCAGCGTCGGCCGCGACCTCAACAAGGCCGTCCTGTACCCCGGCTGGTGCCGCGACGCCGGCTTCGTCGACGTGACCGAGACGCTGTTCCCGCTGCCCTTCGGCACCTGGGTCAGGGGGGCGGCCATGAAGAGGTTGGGTGAAGCGGCGGTGCGCAACATCCGGGCGCTGATTGGCGGCTCGCTCAGGAGCTTCCTCGAGCTGGCCGGCCTGTCCAAGAGCGAGATGGAGGAGCTGATCGACGAGGCCATGGAGGACACGCGAGACCCGAATATTCATTACGCCGGCACCGTGTGAGAATTCCTTTCTTTCCTTATTCCCTCTTTCTGGCCGGCTTGGGCGAAGGCTTACACGACAATTTCCCCAGACGAGTGACCACCGCACGCAAACCATAGTAAATAGACGTGGCCTCAGAAGTAGCGCTGTGTAATCCACCAGCTAGAACTCGACAGTCGGTCGAGAGTGTGTGATTTTCACCTGGTCTTTGCCCTCCTCGCTTCTCGATCTCGATCGATCCTTGGATCGAGACACGGCCCGCGACAGGCTGTGCTACGAATCTTCCAGGATCTCTACCTCAAACGTCCTGGCGTCCCACGGCTGATTGAACAGGTCCCACGTCCGCTCAGCAATGTGCTTGGGGTTCAACGTCCTGTTGGAAGGGTCCACAACCCCCCCCACGACTATGAGACCGACGTGGACGCCCTGCGGGCCGTAGACCTTGGCCATGGACTCGGCCATGTTCCTCTGTGCCGCCTTCACCACGGAGAGGGCGAAAAAACAGTCCGGGTCTGGCTGCTGCGGTAGGAGAGAGCTGGTGATGAGCAGCGACGGCTTCGCGTCCGGATCGGATCGCGAGAGCTGGACAAGCTGCGGCACAGCCCACTTCGCCGTAACATGAAGACTGCTGCACGCGATCTGCTCCCCCCTCGCCGTTCGTGACGATGTCAGTTGGCCGGTCGTGGTGTCTGACGGGCGGAGCGCGACCGTGTGTGTCTAGGGCGCCGCCGCACCGCCCAGGACTCTGCGGGCCCCCAGAAGGTCACGAAGAATGAAGATGCGACGCACCTTGAAGTCGTAGACCATGTCGTCCTCGTCAGCCTCGAGAAGCTTCGACGGCCGCACCTGAGCGGCGTTGAAGAAGAGACACTCGACGGTGCCCAGATCCCGTCCGATCTGGTCCAGGACGGCCCGCAACCGCGCCAGATCGGTCACGTCGGCCGCATACGTCTTGACCGAGACGCCCGGGGCTGCGGCCTCGATGGCGGCGCGGTCTTCGGCGAGACGCGGCTCGCTGCGGGCGATGAGGGCGAGCCTGGAGTAGCGCCTGGAGGCGAAGAGAGCGCCGACGTGGACGCCGATGCCTGGGCCGGAGCCGATGACGACGAGGCAGTAGTCGCACTTTCGACCTGCCATCTTTTGAGGCTGTATGTTTCTCCCTCTTGTGCAGACTCAAGCTGTCTCTTCGCTTCAGTCCCTCTTGCGCGAGGTGAGCTGGAGTACAAAGAAGAGGAGATCAGGGACGACGAGGCGGGGGGAGAACAGTTGCCAACGGGGTTTTCAGTAGCTCTAGAACCCCCGCAGCGGAACGACTAATGACGTTCGCGTGAGGGCTTGTGCAGTAGGGCGAAGTCATCGACGAGCGATCCGGACGATTCGCTGTCGGGGAAGCAGTTGGCGGGAGGCAGGATGGTCGATCTGAGTCGAGACCCCCCTACGAATGTTCGTAGGCCCGGCTGGCGAGCGATGCCCGAGCACACCGTGAGGACGCATAGGTTGCATCCAGGTCGGTGCATCTCCTCCGACCGGACTTGCGGATCTCGGCATCATTCGAGGTCGATGCGAGGTTGCTGGTTCGTCCTCTGTTCCGCTGTAGGAGAGGTCGTGCGATGGAGGAGCTGGCTCGAGAGAAAGGGTGACGAACGCTGACTCAGCAAAGAAAGAAGCTCTCGGTAGAGTGACGACATTTTCTGGATTGGAATCCGAGAGAACCAACGCTGTGTTGAGTCGCAACAAGACTGGACCGGCTACAGAGAGAGCTCGACGGCGGATGAATTCAAGGATACAGATACAGTCACGAGGCCTGGTCCACGAGGCAGCGGCCTGTTGACCCTCTGTCGCAAGGAGGCCCCGACGGCGAAGAGCGGTAGCAGATGCTGACGGTGGGCGTGAGGGCTTCGAAAATTCTCCCAAACCTCGGTCGGAGCCGGTTCAGGACGTCACATAGCCCTTTGTTCTCATCTGCCTCTCTCCGGCAGCATCCAGCGGCCCTCCGGCCATATTTGACCATGAGCACGAGCGGCACCATGGAGACCCAGGTGGGCGTCCGCGTTGCCGTGGAGGGCTGTGTAAGAAGCGGCCCCCCTCCCCCGTCAACAGGGCTCGAGGCCGTGACTGACGAGCGAGAGAATTTTTCACTTTTGAAAATGAACACAGGGCCACGGCACGCTGAACGCCATCTATACCTCGGTCGCAGAGTCGTGCAAGGCCCGCGGCTGGGACGGCGTCGACCTCGTCATCATCGGCGGCGACTTTCAGGCGGTGCGCAACGCGGCTGACCTGTCCGTCATGTCGGTGCCCGTCAAGTACCGGCAGTTGGGCGACTTCCCCGACTACTATTCGGGCGCCCGAACGGCGCCGTACCTGACCGTCTTCATCGCCGGGAACCACGAGGCCAGCTCTCACCTGTGGGAGCTCTACTACGGCGGCTGGGTGGCGCCCAACATCTACTACCTCGGCGCCGCCAACGTCGTGCGCCTCGGGCCCATCCGCATCGCCGGTCTCTCCGGCATCTGGAAGGGCCACGACTATCGCAAGCCGCACCATGAGCGGCTCCCTTTTGGCTCCGACGACGTCAAGTCCTTCTACCACGTGCGGGAAATCGACGTCCGCAAACTGCTCCTCCTGCAGACACAGGTCGACGTCGGCCTGAGCCACGACTGGCCGAGGGGGATCGAACGCCACGGAGACTCCCAGTGGCTCTTCAGGAAGAAGCCCGATTTCCGGGCCGAGTCGCAGGACGGCACCCTCGGCAGCGTCGCCGCCGAGTATGTCATGGATCGGCTCCGTCCGCCTTACTGGTTCTCTGCCCACCTACACGTCAAGTATGCGGCACTGAAGAAGTATCATGCCTCGGACGCGAGTCCCGTCGACAGCCGCGAGGAGGCACCCCCGCTAGCAAAGCAGAAGGACGCCAACCCCGATGAGATCGACCTGGAAATGGACGATGGTGGCGACGACAATGGCGGTGCGGCTGGCCAGAACGACGGGCCGGAAAAGAAAGAAAAGGAACCGGCGACGAATGAGGTGTCTGATGAGCTGCGAGCTCAGCTACCCGCGTCCTTTGCGCGTCCGGCGCCGAAAGTCAAGCGCACCCCAGGCCAACCGGTGCCTCCCGGCATCGAAAACACGGAAGTGCGTTTCCTGGCCTTGGACAAATGCCTGCCCGGACGCCACTTCTTGCAGCTATGCGAGATCCAGCCATACAGCAGTCAAGGCGCGTCGTCGCGTCCGACAGACGATGCAGCCCCTCGGCACCGGCTCCAATACGATCCCGAGTGGCTTTCCATCTGCCGCCTGTTCCACAAGTCGCTCAGCTTTGGCGAACGGGGTGTCGAGACGGTGGAAGACGCTGGAGAGGAGCATTACCTACCGCTGATGCAGGCCGAGCGGGCCTGGGTGGAGGAGAACATCGTGCAGAAGAACAAGCTGGACGTGCCCGACAACTTCCAACACACGGCGGCGCCCCACAAGCCTGGCGACCCGGAGCTGGTGCAGGAGCAGCCGGAAGAATACACGAACCCCCAGACGGCCGCGTTCTGCGAGCTCGTCGGGCTGGAAAATCTGTGGGACGCCAGCGCGGAAGAGAGGAGGCAGAGGAGGGAGCAGGGGCCGCCGCCTTCCGAGTTCCGGGGCGGGAGCCGCGGCCGGTTCGGGGGCGGAAGAGGGCCGAGGGGCCGAGGCGGGCGAGGAAGAGGGGGCGGGAGACGGGGCCGGTGGTGAGCTGGAGAGGCGGAGAGGCTTGGGCAGCAACTACCTCCGTGAGTGGCGGAGTGGAGGGCCTGTCTATACCCCTACGGAGCGGTCTGGACGATGAGGCATGGCGTGAAGATGAGTTGCGTGCTCGACGCCTGCTTGGAAGAAGAACACAGGGTTTGGTCCTGTGCGCTGATTGTTGGCGGCCAAGGCCCGTGACGTCGGCTTCCCTTTGTTCTCCATGGCCCGCGCACACGCGAGCGTGTGTGTGTGTAAACAGTGTCCCTCTGGTCTGGTCCGAGCAGGTCGGAGTTGGCGGTAGGGATACATGGAGTTGAAGGCTCCTGGCTCCTCCTGTTTACGTGTTTATCTACCATGTACGTACGGAGGCGATGCACGGCGACCAAATCGAACGTGGCGCTGGTTGAAATGAGCACCGAACATGCAAGCAGTTGCCTAGGAAGCCAAGTTTGGTCAAGGGCCGTTTCGTTAGTTTCGGCCATGGAGCTGGTGTGCGCGATGGAGATGGCGGCCAAGCAAGCTGAAAGTCGGCTTGTTGATAACCGTTTGTGAGCGTGTGCCTTGAACAGGGACGGACGGGGACGGCCAGGATGCTCGTGGTCGGTACGTACCTGCATGGTGGTTGCCGGTGGTGGCACGTGCCTGGCATGAGTGGGTAGCGCACTAGCATAATGTTTGGAGGCACCGATGATATCACTCGCAGCGTGCCGTCCCATCGAAATGACAGTGTGGCGGGGGCGTCTTGCCATTCGCCCGTCCGCCTCGCGAGGGGCCAGAGCGAAGATTGGCGATGCCTTGCGCCGTGCTCCGCAGCCTGCACAGCGAGGGTCCGTGGCGAATCGGGGCCGAGGCGATGCGCTGCCGCTGCACCAGCTGGCGTGCATGCGGCTTCGCTGTGGCGGAGGGAGGAGGCACGTGCTTTGGGCGGAGTGATAGGCAGGTACAAAGCGGAGGGTACAGAGGTGCAGTGCAGGTAAGGCACAGAAGTGCAGGTACCACGGAAGTGCACAGGTACGTGTAGGTACCTTGTACGTCCTGTCTTGTAGCGAGGGGGGAGGCACGACTGCCCCCCGGCAACGGCCCAAACAGGCAAGTGCAAAACAGGGTGGGCGAGCAGGGACTCCTCCGCTGATAAACAGCATGGGGTGCGATGCAGATCGTCGCCTACAAGGCCATCACCTCACATTCCTCTCCCCTCATTTCACTTTTTTCCCCCTCGTGCTGCCACGACTGTACGCCATCACAACACACACATACATACACTACACCCACGTCCACGACCCGAGCCGCGCAGAGACCGACTGCCGACACTGCCCGTCATCACCGCGCGCGGCCGACCAACCACGAGCGGCGCTCGCACGCCCTCCCGCCTCGCCTGCGAGCCGTGTACAGACCGGCGCATGCCACCTCCAGCCATACATAGCGTACGTACATGCCTGTCGCCTCCCCGCGCCCTGTTGCCCTGGTCCCCCCCCCCCCCCC
>NJEV01000330.1:0-23343 GCA_002591385.1 Cordyceps sp. RAO-2017 | reverse complement strand
CTCCGCCCGCGGCGCCGTGCCCGGGTACGCCGCCGGGAAGGCCAGCCGCAGCGCCGACGCCCCGCCCGGCAGCTGCAGCACGTACGCCGACGCCCCGGAGTCCGCGTCGGCCTCGGCCCGTGTCAGCGTCCCCTCGCCGTAGATGGAGTTGATGGCCGCCACCTCGTCCGCCAGCTCGGTCGACATCGTCGTTCGCTCGGTCGCGGTGCGACAAGACGGCCAGCCTCTGCGCCGCCCTTTTTTTCCTCCTCGTCCCTTTTTCTCGTCCCTGTTGGAACAGAGGTTGAGTGAGTGGTTTGGTACGACGGGCAAACCGACGCGATTCGTCTGCTGAAGATATATGCATCCCTGGGTGAGTAAGCCAGTGTGGGGTTCTCCATACATTCACTTCTCTCCACTGGCGACGACCGAGAGCCACGAGGCTGGCTGCAGACGCAAACCATAGCTTTACTTCTCGTAAGGCTATGGGTATTTTCACCTCAGCCAATGTCGGCGCCATCGCAGCGATTCGCGCCAAATGCGTAGGCAGGGTCGAGAAGTAACCATGCCCCCCCGTCAACGCGGGATGCCGTCTCGTTCGAGGCGGCAGCTGATAGCACTGTACATACCTACTCATACTTGCATCTTGACACGCATCCTCCCTCGACCCCCCTCCGCCCCCCAAGCAAAGTCCATTTCTATGTCGAGTCACCCCTTGCTCGCAATGCAGAAACCGGCACACGCTCCTCGACCCCCTCTCTGTGCCTCCCGCGCGCCGCCAACATACACGACGCCTCCGCCTTACTCGTCCATGACCGACGCAAACTTGTCCATCATCTGCTGGTGGATGCTCTCGTACTGCGGCCCGGGTCAGCGGATGGCGTCCACGAAAGGGAGTCCTCGTACGAACCTTCTTGGTGACGGCCTCCTCGCCGTCCGTCGGCAGCTCAAACTTGAGCTGCCTCAGCTTGGCTTGCAGGTCGCTCGTGGCCTCGCGCACCTTGGCCCAGCTCTGGCCCTGGGCGATGGCCTTTTGCGATTCGTCGTGGAAGCCGACCATGAGCTTCATCATCCACTCCGTCTTCCAGATCGGACAGAACTGGTCGTAGTCCGAGTAGCCGTTCTGCTGCAAAAAGTCCTCCTTGATCAGCCCGGCGATGTCGAGCGTGATCTTGTCGGGGTCCGAGAGCGCGCTCTTGCCCACCAGCTGCACCACCTGGTCCAGCTCCTCCGAGTCCGACAGCAGCTGCTTGATCCGGTCGCGCAGCTTGGGGAAGTCGGGGTACTCCTTCTCGTAGTACCTGTCCAGGATCGTCGTGTACTTGCTGTACGACAGGCTCGTGTTGATCGACGGGAAGTGCTTCCGCTGGGCGAGCTTCTTGTCGAGGCCCCAAAAGACCTGGACGATGCTGAGCGTCGAGCTGGTGACCGGGTCCGAGAAGTCGCCGCCGGGGGGGCTGACGGCGCCGACGATGCTGACGCTGCCCTCGCGCTCGGGCGAGCCCAGAGCCTGGATCTTGCCGGCTCGCTCGTAGAAGGAGGCCAGCTTGGCGCTGAGGTAGGCCGGGAAGCCCTGGTCGGCAGGCATCTCTCCCAGCCGACCCGAGATCTCTCGGAGGGCCTCGGCCCAGCGCGACGACGAGTCGGCCATCATGGCCACGTCGAGGCCCTGGTCGCGGAAATACTCGGCAACCGTAATTCCCGTGTAGATGGAGGCCTCGCGCGCGGCGACGGGCATGTTGGACGTGTTGGCGATGAGCGTCGTCCGCTTCATGATGGGCTCCTTGCGGCCATCGACCTCGATGGTGAGCTCGGGGAAGTCCTTGAGCACCTCGGCCATCTCGTTGCCGCGCTCGCCGCAGCCGACGTAGACGATGACGTCGCTGTTGGAGAACTTGGACACGGACTGGCTGATGACGGTCTTGCCGCAGCCAAAGGCGCCGGGGATGGCAATGGTGCCGCCCTGGACACCCGGGAACAGAGCGTCCAGCACGCGCTGGCCGACGACAAAGGGCTGGTCGGCGGCGAGCTTCTCGGTGGACGGTCGAGGGACTCGGACGGGCCACGACTGCATCATCGGGTACTCGGTCTTGGTGCCGTCGAAGTCGACTTGAAGAATTTTTTCCTCGACCGTGTACTCACCCTTGGGGGCGATGCGAGTGATGGTGCCGCGGGCGCGGGGAGGGAAGAGGATCCGGTGGGTGGAGATGAAGGAGTTTTCGAAGACGGTACCCCAGACGTCGCCGCCGGCGATGTGGTCGCCCACCTTCATGGTCGGCGTGAACTCCCACTTCTTCTTGCGGTCGAGGGCGGGGACGGAAATGCCGCGAGGGATGTAGATGCTCTTGGCAACGTTGGAGATCTCCTCGAGCGGTCGTTGGATGCCGTCGTAGATGCCGTTGAGCAGGCCGGGGCCGAGTTCGACGGACAGGGGCTTGCCGGTTCGCGCAACGGGATCGCCGACCTTGACACCGGCTGGCGAGGATGGCGTTAGTCTCGGACACCGCGTGAGCAGAAGTCAGGAAGGGTATCTCTGGGCCGCACCAGTTTCCTCGTAGACTTGAATGGTGGCCTGGTCACTGTTGATTCGGATGACCTCGCCGACGAGGCTCTCGTGGCCGACTTTGACCTGCCAGCCGCCGACAAATGGTTAGGGAGGCGCGGACAGGCTCGCGGGCAACGTTATCTTGCGTACCATTTCGTACATGGCAACACCAATCATGTCTTCGGCCACAATGACGGGGCTGCGGCGAGTCAGCATGACGGCCGCGCGATGAGGCACGTCGGCAAAGGCCAAAAGCGCGGTCTGGAGCTCACCCGGAGATGGAATAGATTTTGCCTGCGCGAGTCTGTCAGTCATCGAGTCTCGATAGAGCTAGTGGGCCAGCTCGGGGTTCCGTACCATGGTGCGAGGCATCGCCATCGCCATTGGCGTTGTTCGCTTTCTGCGCTTTCTGCGTGATGGTGGCAAATTAGCTTGGCTGGCCGGCGGCGCGTGGGGGGCAGCAGAGCCGCGTCTCGGGCGGGCGTGGGCTTGCAAAGCCAGTGGGAGACACGCACGGGCGCCATTTCCTGACGAGAAGTCGAAGCTGGCTCTCCTCGATGGCCGTCGGCGGCGGCGGCGGCGGCGGCGGCGGGACGACGAGGGGCGGACGACGACGAGGCGGACGAGGACACGGACAGGGAAGAGTTGGTGCGGGCGGGCTGGAGAGGAGAAGGCTGAGGCTGGCTCGGCGGCGGCTGAGGAGGCGGCGGAGGATGAGGAGGGAGAGGCAGCGAGTGCGGCGTTGGAGAGGTTGGCAGAGGCAGCTCGACGGCAGCAGGCGGAGGTGTGCCTGGAAGGTTGGTAGTGGTGGTGGGTGACAGTGGAGGCGATGATGTAGCGCCGCCTGTCGCAGTAGGGCCCAGAGCCGAGTAGCTGCGCGAGGAGGACACCGAGGACACCGAGTCGCTCCTCCTGTGCCGGATGAGGTTCAGCAGCGAGGGCCGGGCCTTGAGACCACCGGGACGCAGTCCGAGGTGCATGCAAGAGAAGTCAGCGATGGCTGATGGCTTTATCCTTCTTCTTCTTCTTCTTTTTTTTTTTTCTTAACTCTGGAAAACGGCAGGGGAGAGAGGTGGTGGATGGGTGAGGGAGTCGGCGTCGATGCCTTTTGGGTGCCAGCTGTGTTATGCCCTGTGAGGCTTGCCGCCGCCAGCCGCGCAGTGCCCGTACAGAGGTTGGGTACCTACAGCCCCGGGGTTCTTTTGGTGGCTGGGCCGGTACCTGGCGCACTGCCAAGGACCGCGTAACCAGAATGCTACAGGGGCTCAGCACTAGCCCGGCCAGTAGCAATTCATTACAGCGGCCACGCCCCTAAGGCATCCAAGCAGTCACGTCGATCGGGAAGGGGAGAAGCCGCCTCCCAGCCAACGGACCGGCAGAGGGCAAACAGAGACGACTCAGACGAGGCCTCACGTCTCATCAGGCGGAAGGCGTCCAGATAAAGTGCGTACTCCTCCGTAGGCAGTAGTACGACCAATAACTTGATATCAGTGGCATTACAATTGTCTACATTTGCTGCCGATGCCTCTCTCCTGGCTTCTCAGCTTTCGCGGGGACGGGCAGCTGAGGTAAGCGAGATTCAAATCCTTCCAGGAAGTCCCCACGGGTTATCTATAGCCCGCCGCGGACCCTCATCGGACGACAACGCCAGTCAGGAGCCAATAGGCGTCACCGAGGCCAAAGAAACGACGAGCCTCATGCCCACGGAGCGGCTGGAAAGAAAAAGGCGAATAGTGCCACACATTCCGTCTCACGCGGTCATGGACCGCAACCCGAGATTCTCGTCGCTACCCCGCCGTGGACCAGCCCCAACAAAGCCGCATACGAATATCGAGACCATCGGCACTGGACTGGCTATCCGGCCGGCTGAGTAGATGCCTCTACGAGTTGACTGACGGCGAGTAAAGTAACACAGTCCTCGCCTTTATCCCACTCGTTCCTGCCACTGGCCTCGTCCGAGCAGCCGTACGCACGGTCAAAGGCGGACGAGCGTAGTGAGGTCCTCATTTTGGTGTCCCACCCTGTCAGTCGTCCGACCAATCCAGCCTCGCGATATCCTGGTGCAAATAGGTCTGAGTCACTCACGTTTCGAAAGAGTAGCTTCGTAAGAGATAGAACAGATCAAGAGTGCAAGTCTAAAGTATGTACATCTATCGGAATATTTTATCTTTCCAGGTATTTTTGACCCCCGCGCACAGCAACACGCCCAACAGCCCAGCAGCAGCACCAAATCGACCAAGAAGCATGTATGCGAAGCAAAGACAAAACAAGAGAAGAAAAATGAAACAAAGAAAGAGAGGCGGAAAAAAAGAGAGAGAGAGAGCACAAAGGCCCTGGCTCGCGTGGACGAGACGGCCATCAGGCGGACACAGCGTCCTGCTTGTCCATCTCCTCCTTCACCATGGTCTCAAACTCCTGCCTCGTCTCCGGATCGTTCAGCGCGCCGAAGATGGACAACGACAGAGGCTCGCCGCACTCGTCATGCTCGCCGTGCTCGTCCGCAACGTCGCGCTTCTCGATGTGGAAGCCGAACTGGGGCTTGAAGCAGTTGTTCTCCGAGCGGCCGGCCCGCATCTGGCAGATCTCTTCCGTCTTGCACTCGGCCCGGCAGTCGCCCACGTTCCAGCCACGGCTCTTGCGCGAGATGTAGTCCTCGAAGAGCTTGTGGTTGTTCTCGAACGCCTCCGTCACACGGTGCCAGAAGGCGGGCGTGAGCTCGGCCTTGGGGTCCGTCACGGGCGGCTTGAGAGCCTTGCCGTAGGCCTCCTTGGCGGAGTACAGCTTCGTCCAGACCGGACCCTTGGTCTGGTAGTCCTTGTTGCTCATGTCGGCAATGTACGTTATGGAATCCAGCACGCCAAAGGTGACGGGGTCGACCTCGTAGACGCGAAACGAGGGCATACCGGCCGTGGGGGTGAGCGACGGCGCAATGTACGACATCATGACGGCGTTGGACGCCTTCCTCGCCTGGTAGTCGGAGTAGCTGACCTCGAAGTGGTCATAGTGCGTGTGGCCGAAGAACATGGCGGCAATAGTCGACGAGTAGCGGTTGACAACCTGGTCCAGGTAGTTGGAGCCGTCGCGGAGCGCGTCCCGTTCACCAAAAGGCATATGCCCGATGATATAGACGTTCTCGCCCGCCTTCTCGGCCGCATCGAGCTCTCGGACCAGCCATGCGATCTGGAGGTTGGGGTCCTTGTCGTCCATGTCGTGGTACATCCAGAAGTTGTGACGGTAGTACAGGTTGGTGTTGAGCGAGATGATGCGCAGGTTGCCGGCGGGAGACTTGACCGAGTAGGCTCCGATCTTGGCGGCGTTCTCCGCTGCCGCCTGGTCGATCCAGTGCGACCACTCGTTGGAAAGCAAGTCGTAGAGCCATTGCGAGTCTCGGCCGACGGCGTTGGGGACTATTCCGTTGACGGGATGGGCCTCGTGGTTGCCGGCGGTCCCGTAGACGAGCCTGAGGCTATCGTTCATGGCGGTGTAGGCACGCTCAACTGAAAAATTCGGTCAGCGCTGGTCATGGCACCGAGGGGGGTAGCTGACGGACTCGACTGCACGTTGTACGACTGGGTCGTGTTCCAGAGGGCATGGTCGACGATGTCGCCGGTGAAGATGGAGAAGGCGGCGTCCGGCGCAATCTCATTGATGGCCCGGTACATGCTCTGCTCCAGGCTGATGGGCACATCACACTTGTGGTCTCCGTGAGGGCCGGCGGGCGAAGTGCTCCTCCCGGGCTTGTCGTCGTCGGTATAGGGCCTTTTGAGGGGGCCTCAGTCAGCTTCCGCGTCAGCTCTGCTGGCTACGGGGCTATCTCACCTGCAGCAGATGGGCTTGTTGCAATTGGTGCTCGAACCCGGCATGTAGAGAGGGTCGACGTGAATATCGGAGTAGTGGACGATCTTCAGGGGCCTCTGGCCGCTGGGCTTGGGCCGGCCGCCACGCGGCTTGGGCGATGGGAAGGGCACCTTCCAGGGAATGACATCGGGGTATCCGCAGGCACCCAGGAGGGTGGTGCAGAAAGCCTTGAAGGGTCTGGATCCGATCGTCATCTTCCTGAGGGCGCCGGCAATGATGGGGCCCTCGCGGGCAACGGCGCCTTCACAGACATCGGGGTCTTGGGCCTGCAGTCGGTCAGGAAGCCGTGGGAGCGAAGGAGGGCGGCGGCGGATCGTGGCGCAGACGGCCATCTTGCCGCGGGGGCTAACGAACCTTGGCGAGCTTGCAAAGACCGGTGATGACCTTGATGAGCGACTTGTCGCTTATCTTGGCAAGGCCCTTGACCAGGGTCAGGACGCTCTCGCAGCTGCTACAGCCGGTCGAGGACTTGATCTTGTGCCAGATGTCGTCCGTGTAGCTCTTAGCCATGCGGGAGTCAAAGTCGACTGGCTGTGCGTCGATTGACTGGCCCACAGACTTAGGGGTAGTTCCTGCGGTCGCGGCATGGGCAGCCGGGCCCAGAGTAAGGAGCGGGAGGAGGAAGTGTTGAGAGCGCATGGCGAGCAGGCGTCTTGAGGCTGTCTCTGAAAAGATGGGATGGCGAGCTGTTGGATGAGGCCATTGGATGTGAAGCCGGGCGAGGGCTTATATAGATGATGATGGACGGCGAACGGGACGACGAGGCAGTGGAGAAGGCATGCCGTGCCTTGGGCCGGTCCAGCAAACCAGGGTCGATGGGCGAAGCCGGGCGACGGGATGCCGGTTTGGAGAATGGCCGGCGCGAGTTGCGGCTGCAGGCCACGGCCACGAGGCGAGGCGCGCACAGGCGGCGAGAGCGGCTCGGCATCCGAGGTGCAGCTGCGACTGGCTGAGCAGGCAGGCCAGATGAGATGAGATGAGATAGGTCGATGATTAGTGGGTGGATTCGGCTCGACCCGACTCGACTGGACTCGACGGCCGATGGCCGGCTCATGCTGGGCTCGTATGTATTGGCAGCAGTCCGAAGCTGTCAAGAAGAGCTGTGGAGCAGCTTGATCGGGGTCCGTTGGGGGCGGCGCTTGGCCCCTGGAGCCCGGACCTGGCAGCATCGGTAGGAGAAGCTGTAGAGGCTGTAGTACTGTAGTAGCAGCAGTAGCGTCGGCGTCGTCGACGCCTGGAGTAATGCGGCGACGAGCTCGAGGCGGCCGTCAGGTTCTCCGGCTGCAGTCGAAGGATTCGGTGATGCGGGGGACAGATGAGGCAGTACAGAATCGCCTAAGCCCCAAGGGGCGCTGCCAGGGGGGGGGCCCCTGGAGGGGCGCTGGAGGGGCGCTGGACCCCTTTGCGGTTTAGTGGAGACGATGAGATTTGAGGCCTGCGGGGGCTGCGGGGCTGCGGGGCTGCGGGTACCTCGACTAGGTAGGTCGCTATGGCCCCGGGCGTTTAGGGCCCTCGGTTAGGATCTGGAGCCCTGGAGCTCGGTCACGGGACGCTCTCGGCTCTCTGGGCTCCAGAGGGGCTCTCTCTGGACTCTCTGGGCTCGCTGGTACCTTGGGTAGGTTCTCACTGGCAGTGGAGGCTTTCCCCATTTCCCCATGGAATGCACCTTTTCATTGCTGTTCGAGGCCAATAGGTCCTCGTAATAGGCACGTGCTTGATTGTAGTCGGTAAAGGTGGCTATGCAGCAGGGTGCCGACTTGAGCCACACAGAAAGCTTAATCGAGTAACCAACCAACTACTATGTACCTACGTAACAGCAACCAATCAACTCAGCAACCAACTCAGCAACCAACTACCTCATCAAGTAAGAACCCGGCGTCGTCCTCCCTCTCCAGCGACGGCCAGACATGGATAGCCGGCTACTCTAGTTTAGCTGAGCGTGCCGCCTTTGCCATCCGTGCCCGAATACGCGCCTATCGCGTGGCCGAGCTTCCAACCAGTGCCTGCATATAAGCGCATCGTCCAGCGTTGCGCTCTTGGGATGGGAGCCGGGTCTTGTCCGCCCGGGCACGCAATTTCTTTGCCTTGGAACGCACTGTCCCTTCCCTCGGCTTCGACAGCGCCTAGGCGGTTTGCATTGAAATTTTGAACGAGCGCACTGGTCTCCGTCTCCCACCTCGCATGAGTTTGTGGCACGGGGCAGCAGCACGGTCTCGCGCAAGGGATAGGGGCTGTCGGGTACATCCATGACAAGCAGTTGACGTCTCACGTGGCAAACCGTTGACGCAATTCACCAACTAACTGCTTGCTACAACCGCCTGTCATGTCAAGTACAGACGCACTTTTTGCATCCACGTAGTCTAGAACTCGGGACGTAGGCTTATAACAGCCTAGGTACCCTATCCAACGCTAAGAGCTGCTAGTATTTGTGCCTTGTAAACGGACCTGCCTCGACGTACAAACCACAAACGGTGATACAGGAACGGAGAGCATCGACAATGTGCTGCCTCGTCGTGTGCTGCCTCGCCGTATGCGGCAACTGCCGATCCCACTTACCCGAGGATATAGACTCTCTCTTGACGCGATCATGCAAGGATGGGCGCTTTTTTGCGCGTAGGCATCTTCCCTGCATCTTCCGTGCCTTGCATCCAAGCCCTGGCAGCCGCGCAGGCTCACGGTCCAACTTCTCCCATTGACGGCCATCCGTCATAGCGGCCCGTGATATTGATCAATACTCGTTCGAAACCTCCTCCTCTCAGGCCTCGCCGGAAAACCCGCTCCGGCTCCTTGGGCAGCGTCAAGAGGTAAGCGTGCGCTAGTGTCGTTCGAAGACGGTCATACGGCCCTCGTAAAGTTCCTCGCCTGAGCCGCGTCGAGGCATTCGAGGAATAAGAGGTGTGTAATCGGTATGCACCAGCGTGTTATCGCGATCCACCGCCGAGAAGCGTCAACGGCTTGGCTTCGCTCGCCTCGGGTTCGTCATCTGCCCCGTAGCCGTGTAACCGTGGCCGCGAACATCTTCGTGCGCTCATGCCCATGTTGTATGTACGCCACCCAAGATGGCCAGTCGACCGCATAAGCGCCTCGCCCGCCCCGGCGGGCTTGCCGTCGAGCCTCGATGCCCCCATGTTCCATTGCCGCCTCGCCTGCATTTATTCCCGGCCGACACCTCAGCACTCATATCAGCTCGCTCGCAACCTTAGCTCTCCCGTTATGGCCTGAATCACAACTCAGACGCCGCCCAGGTGCTCGGATCCCCCTTTGTTTCTTTTTCCTTCTGCTTCTTCGGCTTCCTTCAGCGTCCGGCGGCCAGCACCAGCGCCGGTTTCGCTTCCGTATTACCGCGCCGCCGCTACCTGCCGCCCTCGCTTCGGCACCGTCGTCCCAATTAGCATCTGCTCCGACTCCTCTGGACCCAGCCAGCGTCTTCCGCTTGCCAACAGCCCGCCCGCATCGCAATCTGCCTCGGCGCAAGCCCGAGTCGTCCGCTTCTCGGAGGCCCGGCTTCTTGTCCTCCTCCGTCACGAGGCCCTTGTTCGCCAAGCCTCACTCGTGCGCACGACGACCAGCAGACAGAAAGAACAAAAGGGGGGAAAGGCCCTTTGCTACCGCCTAATGCACGTTTGCCCCGTGAACCTAAACACTGCGCAACAGACGCCCAAGCTCCATTATGACAGCATACTTTGCCGCCGACTTCTCACGCAGCCAGCGTGACAGCAAAATACGCGCTTCTCCATTTATTGCAGCACCAAGTTTCCCGGCAAATGCTCAAGACCGCGGTGAACGTTGCTCCCCATGAAATGCGATATACCAACAAGTAGTGTTACAAACGCAAAATCTTACACCCAAGACTAGGAGAGGGGGGGAGGGAGGGAGAGGAAAGAAGGGAGGGAGGCAGCGGCAGACAGGAAGACGGGGGCGTGGAGGAGACCGAGAAGGGGGGGCTGTCGTACACGACGGGGTGTCCTCGTTGCGTAGACAAGCGCCTTGCCAGCAACGAGAAAGAGCGGGTGTTTGTTGGGTTGTCTTCACTCTCCCCAGTCCTAGCTGCGGCCTTGCTCTGCATCGGATATGGCTTCTGGTGATAGAGGCTCCTTATCCCAAGCAACGTAGATGGGGCCGTCCGCTTCCAGCTGAGTCCTCATCTCTCGGTACTCTTCGCCCTTTTTACTGAACCGAGGCAGATTTCCTGAAAACATGTGGTGCCATTGTCGCTCTTTGCCTTCAGGGTCCTGTACGAGCAGCTTCTTCCGGCGTCTCTTAATTTCGGAATAGATCTTGTGCGTTTGTTTGTCCGGTAAAGTCTCGACGGCATACTCCACGCTCCAATCGAAGCGCTCCCCCTTGACCCTGGGGCGTTCGACATACCGATCGTTCACCCGGTTGCGAATCGTGACGTACATGCCAAGAACTTCGCCCTCGGCGTCTTCTTGGGGCGATGCCGTCTCCGCCTCGTCTTCCTTTGCGGCCGAGTCGGGAGCAACTGCAGCGTCAGCCGTCTCCGCGTCGTCTGGAATATCGACCTTGGACGCGTCATCCCCGTCTTCGCCATTGACCCTGGCGGAAACCTCTTCGTCGGTGGCCGGCTCGGTGTCCTCCTTCGTGCTCTCACTTTCTGCCGAAACGGAGTTGACGGGAACCTCTTTCGCAACGGCATCCTCATCGGGGGCATCCTCCTCCGTCTGAACAGATCCCGCCTTCGATTGTGGGGTCAGCTCGGTCAGCATGCGCTGGAAGGCCGCTAAACCTTGCGAGCCGTCGTCAAGTCCCTTGGTGGCCTCCATAACCAGGTTAGAGAGTGGTGTTGCCTCTGTCTGCGGTCGATCCTGCGTAGAGTCTGGCTCTGGATCCCCTGCCTGGTAGTTGTCATCCTCCTCCCCCCTATCCGCCGCCTCTCGGCTTGTCTGGCTCTTCATCAAGTGAGCTGTGAGCGCTTCCACAAGAGCATCCCGATACTCCTCGTTCATCAGTTGCGGTAGGCCTCGAGAAACGCTATACTGCTCTATCGCTTCTTGGACGGCATCCCTCAATAGATCAATGCCGCGGGAGTCGTTTTCGACCGTCTCATCGACTTTGGCGATCAATTCTGCCCAAGTAGCTTCGGTGCCAGAATCACTCGTGACCGTCTCAGAAGCATCCCTCTCCTCTGGCTGCTGTTGCTCCAACTGCGTGTTTTCTTCTTCCTGTGGCAGGTTGCCCTCCTCTTGCTCGAGACTGGACCGTATCTCGCGCTCCAACTCCTCGGGAGACGGTCGGCCGAGGGTCTGTATTCTGGTCATTTCTTCGTCGGTGACCGGCTCGGCGAAAAAGTAGGTCAGAGGAACTTTGGTCGGACGGGTCTCCACATGAATCCGTAGTGTTCGCCCCGGAAACCGTTTTGTCGCACGATCCATGAGATCGTTGAGCAATGCAATACTGAATTTGAATTCCTGGTCCCCGAGTCGGAGGTCGGTCGTCTCGTGGAGAGCTTGGTCCATCTCCTCAAGGCTGATATACTGGAAGCCGAAGATGCGCTGCGTGTTATGGAAGGCAACAAAAATCCCATCCATGCGGCCCATTCGAACCTGTAGAGAGTACTTCAAGAAGGCAGCCCGAATCATGTCGAAGTATTCGCGCTCGAAGGATTCCCAGTTGCCGAAACGCTCGCGAATCTCGTAGCCGACGCCCTTTTCATAACCGGCCACATCCATACGGATGGAAACAACCGCCCTCGTCTTCAGATCAAACATGCCGGTCCCAGGCAGTCGTTTGTCGTATGCATCGAGCTGCGAGCGAAGCATGAAATCGCCCATCGTCGTAAAGTGATATGCCTCTTCTGCGTTCTTCTCCTCGTCGGGGATCTCGTGGGACTTGGTCCTACGATACTTCTCAAAGGCTTCTTTAGGTAACGTGAGAAGCTTCTCCATCGATTTACCAAGCCTGGTCAGAACATTTTCCGCATCGTATTCCTTGTCCGCATCAATTGCATATACCCCGTCCTGAAATCGTGCAAAGGCGGCGGCGGGCGCTCGTGTGAGCTGAGTAAAGTTTTCATGTTCGGGTTGAAGCGAACGTGACAGATTCTCGTAATTGGGTTTTCTCCACGCAGAAAGAAGGAAATGGAAGTGAGATAACATTGATGTCATGCTAGAAGTAGAGCCGCAATACTTCAAGTTGTGCTCGGCGCAAAGTTGCCGCAACTTGGCGTGTTTCGACGATGTAATGTACTCTTTGAGTGCTGAATAGTCGAACTCCTTGACAGGCATTATCGAGGTAAGATAGGGGTCAAAGTTGAAAACCCCAGTGCGCTGGTCTTGGATGTGATAAACCCCGGGGTTGAACAAGACACGGTCTAGGTTGTGAGTCAATTCCGGGACTGTGAGGGGGGTGTCATCCTCTATGGCGCGAAGTTCGAGATCCTTTGCGTGGAGTGTTCTTATGTCAACCGGCCCAGCTGATGACTTGGCTTTTCCAAAGTTCCCTTGTTGTTCCGAGTCCATGTCACCGCCTAAGCCGCTTTTCTTCGTTTTGACGCTGGTACGCGTAGGTGTCGGCTTTGTTCGAGTCCTCTTTCTCCTCTGCGTGATCACACTAGACTTCGTCTTCCGCACGGCAGGTCGACCAGTGTCATTCTTCTTGACATCACCGGTCCTTCTGTCTTTAATCGTCTGTTCAGCGGTATTCGCGAGCAGTGACTCGATAGAGGCTCGGCTCTCCAGGATCTCTGCTTTTTCAGCAGCAACAGTCTCCGCCGCAGTCGCGTCCACATGTGCAGCTCTTCCTTCTAACGGCGCTGCCTGGCGACGGTCATTCTCATGCCAAGAACTTCCCCATTTCTCCGCCCGCGAGCGTTTGAGATATTCTGCCAAGGTCACAGTCTCGTTTCCAAAGAGTCTGTCCGGTTTCGGAGCTCGCGCGCTGCCGGTTGTCTTGTCTTCCCCCAATTGCCCTTCCTCAGTGCTTGTGCTCGGTCTGTCTGTCGCATCTTCATCTCGCGGGCTTGCCCCTTGGTCGGTATAATTCGAGTAAAGCAGCAGCCTCCGATTGCTATGAAAGGCGCGGCGTTGAGTTCCAAGTCGAAGAATATATTCGGTCGACCGAGCCGGCCGATTCCGAAGCCGAAGCATCTCAAGGATAAAGAAGCTTGCTTTCCATTTGAATTTATGATGCAATGTCTTTTAATGGAAAAGCTTTTCGAGGAGGGAAAAAACGGTGTTGCGCGTTATCGATAACGACCTAATCAGCTATGGGTATTCTTCGGAAAGAAAGGAGTGTCAGCAGTCTAGCACGTGATTGGCTGCGACTGGACGGCCGGGGAACGCCCCTACGACAGCGCCCGCGACGGACCGCCACTCGCAGCCACGGACAGACCACGGACCAGCATCGTCTCGAAGGGCCCAGAGCCTTGCGTCGCCGCAGACATGGGCGCGAGCGACTCCAAAATTGTTTTTAAGCAGGGAATCTTCAGGTTGTCCGAAGAACGCCACATTCCCGCCGACGACACCTACTGGACATCGGTTCGTGACCCAAAACTCCGCCCAGCGTTCGTGCCCGTCGGCCATCTGCTAACTTGCAGCTCAAGTTCTGGGAGCTGCCCGAATCCTCCGAGGATGTCTTCAGTCTATTCTCACCCTCTGACATACGCCGAACCCGCGACCAGGCCTTGGAAAATATCGAGACTCTCGTGCTTGCTTTGACGTCACGCCTGTTCATCCTCCGCCATCACCCTTCCTTTCCCGATCCCGAGCTAGCACCGGAGCGAGACGCCTTGAACTGCGTCAGAATCCTGACCCGCATCCTCCCCTACCTATATGAAAAGGAGAGCTTGAGTCATTGGGAGGAGCGCTTCTTCTGGGGGGCTCGCCGTAAGAAAACTCGGCGGGCCGCCATAGCCAACGAGGTACTCTTCGATGAGGCACAGGGCGCCAAGCAAGACGTGCCGGTTGAGTCGGACGAATTCGAGGAAGTGAAGCCGCTAGCGGAAGAGCTCATCGACACCTTGATCGATCTGCTGTTTTTCTCGGATCTGACCATTCCCCGCCAGCCTCACGGCCACTCCAAGGTCACGTACGCCATTTGGCAAAGCGGTGTTGGATGCAACGCCGCTGTGGCCACAACCAAGGAGTATGAGAGCAACCGGTGTGAGATACTGCGGCTACTTCTGGCGCTCTCCGGGCAGAGCATATATATCACGCCGGGTCTTCTTCCGCAGAGAGGGGTGCGAACTTTGACGTATCTATGTACGTGTCAGGACAAGCAAATTGTGCTCTCGGTCCTTTGTTCGCTACTCAACACGGTATGCCTGCGCCCGCTCGAAAGCGATGATGGGTACGACTGACAGTCCTATCTACAGACACTCAAGTACAACCCCGCCAGTTGGCGAGTTCCGTACAACTCGTTGGTGTTCAAGGATGCAAAGCAGATACTGGTCACTTACTCGTTACAGTTCATGCTTGTGTTGTTGGTGTATTCGATTCCAGAACATGCCCCCGTGCAGAAGAACTTCTATCGTCATTTCCTGGGTCGGCTGCATCGTCCTCAAGACTTCCAGTTCATGGTGGACGGCATGAGCCGGATTCTCAGCCAGCCCCTTCAAGAAAAAACGTCGTACCTGCCCGGGTCGCAGTCTTCGGGTAACTTCGCTCCGGAAATGTTGATGCTATTCTGGGAAATGACCCAGTGCAATAAGCGGTTTCGATCCTTCATCATCGACACCGATCGAGCCCACGACTTCGTTGTCCTGACGTTGTTCTACGCGCTGGAGTACAAGAACGAGCCGTCGAAGCAGGGTGTCGTTCGCATGTGCGCGTTTCTCCTGCAGACGCTTAGCGTGGAAACGAATTTTGGTCACAACCTCAACAAACGGTTCGAGGGACAGGAAAGTCTCCCCGCCTGCATCAGGATCAACGGATTCAAAGGCACCTACACCGACTTCCTCATCCATTCCATCTACAGCCTCATCACAACCAGTCAAGGAAGTTTTGCGGCAGTGTACCCCGCGCTTCTAGCCGTGATCAACAACATTGCACCGCACGTTGAGGGACTCGGCGCGGCGGGCAGCAGCCAGCTGATGCACTTGTTCTCCTCCATGTCCTCGCCGTCGTTTCTTCTCGCCAACGAGAGCAATCACACGCTACTTCACTCTCTTCTCGAGTCGATCAACTGCATCATCGAGAACAAGTACCGCAAGAACCCGGAACTGATGCTGGCCATCGTCAAGAACCAGAAGCGCATCGAGGCGCTACGGACTTTCACACTTGAAAGCGGCCAGGAAGAGATAGAAAAGAGAAACAGAAGAAAGAAGGATGCGGGCGATCACGGGGACTCGATCGACACTGGGTCGGTCAGGAGCTCGCTCGACAGCGTGAGAAGCCCGCCTCCTGTGCAGTCTCGAACGCCGACGCTGGAAGAGGTACCCGAGGACGGTACCTTTGCCATTGGCGACAATGAGGATGAAGACAGTGACGAGGATCCGCAGCCAACTCCGGCCCCCTCCACGACAAGCGAGAACCAGTCTCAAGCTTCGTCTGCCGCCAACGTCGACGAGGCCCTCCCGATGCAGCTTCGCGGCATGTCGGAGAAGGCTCGTGGCAAAATGCCGGCGGGTTCCCGGTCATTCTCCCGACAAAATAGCACAACCAGCATCGGTGCGCAGTCTACGTCGGGGCAGGCTCAGGGCGGGTCCTTTGAACCCACAGCACAATGGATCGACAGCTGGCTCCCGGAGTTGCCCCTACACACGATCCTGACAGTCATTCGGCAGGTCTCGAGCCTGATGTCCGCGCAGGCGGCCGGCAGAGACGCCACATCAGCCGACGCGATTCGCCGGATCCAGAACATCAATCTTGTTGGGGTCGACCCTGCGCCCCTCCGTGTGCACTCTTTTGAGTGGTCTCAGCCAGCTTTGGCTTGGTACGAGTCCTTGCTCTGGGGTGTAGTCTTCACCAGTGAGATGCAGATTGCCAAGGGCACTATGGGCATATGGAACGGCACCTCGATCAAGCTTTTCCGCGTGCAGGAGACGGCCCCGGAAGGGCCAACCTTGACATCTCCGCGAGGGGCTGTTGATGCTGTGGGGAGCAACATTGTCTCCCGGATCGGTCAAATCAATCTTCGAGGCGGGCCAGCACAAGCCAGCGGCAGCCCATCGTCAAGGCCAAGCCCTTGACAGTTCGATGAACAAGCTGGTTAGGACGAGCACTCGAGCCGGCGCAAATGGCAATCATTATGTTGACGCTGCCTGCTGGTCGACGTTCCTCCCCGCGGGGCCGCTGCGGGCGAGGCTGTAAAGCTTGGGCCCCGGGGGAGCGGAGAGGAGAAGGCGAACATTGAGAGACAATGGCAGGTTTAAGCCACATGTTCCGCCTTTTGTTTCTTTGATTCAGCCCCTCCCCTTATTATTTGTATTCGTTATGTCGTGGCGGCGACTGGTTGGCAGACACCCATCATCCGTCAGACCTGTTGTGGGAGGCGCTGGCGAGTCAAGTCGGCTGGGTATCATCCGGACTGGAGTCCCAGTGAACGATCACATACATACGTGGCGACAGATGGACGTTGGACAAAGGAGCCGCGCGGCCGGCGCAGATAATGAGCCCGTTCGTTGAGGCGTGCTCGACAGGGCGGGTGGCCTTGCTTTGTACCTGTCCTGCTCGGCCGGAGCCTGCATTGGGCTTTCTATTGTTTCCAAGGAAAACAGCTGGCATAGGCTTGGTGACCGGGGCGTTCGCGGAGCTGGAAGAACGCCGGCCAATGGGCACGGGACATTGAATCAAAGACTAATGCATCCATCTGCCTGTGCCCTGATTTGCGCAGGATGCCACGGATCGATGCAACCACCGACGACAACACGACCTTGGACGGCAGCCAATTCTTGTGCACAGCCACTGTTTCAGGGGCCACGCTGCCACGGATCCATTCACGGCCTGCCATCTGATGCTTGTCAGCCACCCTCTGGAGCAGGGATTGCTGCTGTGACAGCCTGCTTGCGCTGGGCAAGGCACGGCAAGGTGGCCCGGCGCCAGGAGAGATCTATAGCATTTGACCCTTCAATCAAAAGCAAGAGACAGCCCACCCAGGCGTGGCAGAGGGAGGTCCTCGTCTTGGAGAATTGGATACATAATCCCGCGCGGCGGCCCCCCCCCCTTTCCCCCGTATTCCCCTCCCGCGATGGGAGCGACTTGTCGGCACCGCAGACGATGGGCTGCGGCTTGCCCCGGTCGCACGTAGAAACCGTCATCGGATGAGTTCGGGATGGCCTGCGCCGGCGGCGAACAGGCAGCGGCTTTCTCGGGCGACGATGTTTGGCCGTACAGGATCCATGTGAGTCTTGGGCCGGGCCCGCCGAACGGCTCGCGGCCTTTGTGCTGACGGGCGCTGCGGACAGATGTCGAGCAAGTATCTCGAACTGACGAGGCGCAAGCTGGAGCTCACACGGCTGCCGCACAAGATGCCAGAGCCCAGGTCGGACGAGTGGTGGGAGCCGCAGCCGGCAGTCGAGCCGCTGCTGGACTTTTGGTAACGTCAACCCCAGGCGGCCTGGTCCGCGACCTCTCTCTCGGTCCGTCTTGACCTAACCGGCGGCATCCCAAGGCTGGAGCGCTTCTCGTGGCGCGACCAAGAACGGGACTTCAACGCCCATGTGCCTCAGTACCGGACGGCCATCAAGCCCGCCGGGTCAGAGTCGCCGGTGCGGCTGCACTTTGTTCATGCCCGGTCCCCGAGCGCGCATGCGATCCCGCTCTTGCTGATACCCCCTTTTCCATTCACGAACCTGTCCTTGACACACCTCATCGGCCTGTTCACCGAGCCGCGCGACGCGGCAGCCGACCAGCCGTTCCACCTCGTCATGCCGTCGTTGCCGGGCTTGGGCTTCAGCGATGCCTTGCCCGACAAGATGCCGATGATCCCGTCCATGGCCCAGATGCTGGACATTCTGATGCGGCGGCTGGGGTACCGGTTCTTCCTCGTGAGCAACTCGGGGCCGTCGGCCCACGCGCTGGCTCACGTCGACTGGAGGGTCGCGAGCCATCTTGCGCTCCACCACCCCGACTCCTGCCTCGGCGTCCACTTCTTATCGCCTCCGTTGAGCCCGCCGCAGATGCGGGATTCGCCGCTCGCGTGGGCCAAATGGAAAGCGGCAAGCATCGTCCGGTCGCCGATGCTCGGCTACTCCCGGGAAGACCTCGACGCGCTGAGGGGGGCGGAAGAATCGATACGGGGGAGGTCAAGGGCGCCGAATGCCCCTACACCGTTGGGATTAGGCACCGTCGGCGCGTCTGAGCCGAACACCCTGGCCTACGCGCTCTGCGACTCGCCGCTCGGACTGCTGCTCTTCTTCCTCATGGTCCTCCGGATCTCGGGTCTCAGGGGGAGCCTGCCGCCGGCCGAGGTCATCAAGATGACGGAGTTGACCTGGCTGCCCGGACCGGAGGGGACGATGAGGCTGTGGGCACATTCCGCATCACGCGGCCTGGGAAAGCAAGAGAATAGCAGGGCCAGTAGACCAAGGGCCGCCATCACCGTCTTTCTCGGCGATCAAGAGCTGGCCAATGGCCCTCGGCCCAGGCCGGCGCACCGTCCGTACGTCTGTCCGGCCTGGGCCAGTCAGCAGTACCGAGTGCTGGCCTCCAGTCGCGTCAAGGGGGAGCCCGGCCTGCTCGTGTGGGAGCGGCCCGAGGTAATCGCCGCGGGGGCCAGAATGCTGGCAAAGGCCGTCCTGGCAGTCGACGCGAGGCTGGGTGCCGCCAGAGCGCCGTCGACCGTCTCGTTGGAGCGGCCCGTCGTCGACGACGCCCGCAACAAGGTGCTGTCAGCAGAAACGACAAGGACCGCGACGTCGGATCCCGAGGACGCCAGGCGACGGCCCCCGCAGGCGGCGGAGGAGACGATAGCCAAGCCGTTGGCCTCTGAAGCCATCACCGTCCCGTCCACGCCGGATTGCGCCCGGAGGAAGCCGATCGTGACGACTCGGGAGCGACGCCACGCGGGAACGGAGCGGGACGAGGACGCCGAGGAGCAAAGCGGCGGCGGCAGCGAAGAGTCTGGACAGGGGAGTCCGGACACGGTGATTGCGGTCAAGGTTGGGCCGTGAGAAGGCCTCTCGCGGCCAGGATGCTTTCTTTCTTGTGTAGCGAAATACCAGCTGGAAATACCATTATACGGGATGAGGCGGGTCGTGAGGATGGAGGATAAGCACTTCCTACGACAGGACCTGGTTTAGTGCTAGAGCACAAAATGTTGCTGGCCGTTGCGCCTTGAATGTGGTATGGATGGACAGTCGTGCACCGTAGGGTAGGTTGGTAGGTGTTGGTAGTTTAGGCTACCGGCTACGGGGAGCAAAGGTGGTCTGTGCGGCTCTGTTTCTCCAGCCCCCACCATCACGATTCACCAGCACCAGCCTCCGTCTCTTCAACATCCCGCCTCATCCAACGCCGCCGCCTCGAAGACAGCCGACCAACAACGACCATCGTGACGCAGAGACAGACAGCGCTCCGGCCTCGACAGCGACAGACCCTGCCCCCCCTTGGCAGCGACGATGCCCGCGCGTGGAGCCGCCCGCCCCCCGAGCCCTCCCTGACGCAGCCCCTTTGTCGCGCGCCGACATGTCGAACCGCTACGGCGGCGCCGCGATGCGCAATGGCAACGGCTATGGGAACATGGGTCTGGGTAGGGTGGACGACGAGTACGACCCCTACGCCTACGGCGACGGCCCCCCCGGCGATCGGTACGGCTCGCGTCCGCCGCCCTCGTCCCGCGGCCCGCCGCCGGTCGTCCGGAGCCGGCCATCGCGATCGCGCGTGCGGGAGACGAGCGCGGAGAGGCAGATCGGCCAGGTGCTGGAGCACATCCGGGTCGAGTGGCCGTCTCTGTGCGACGCCGACTGCGTGCCCGTCCAGCTGGCGCTGCAGCTGCTCGACTCGTCGTCCGTCGGCCGGGCCCACGAGTACCGCAAGTTCCAGAAGACGTATTCCTACCTGCAGGACTCGCTCAAGAACATCGTGCACGAGCACCACCAGGGCTTCAACAGCTCCATAGGCACCTTTCACAAGATCCAGGGCAGCATCCAGGCCTCGCAGAAGCGCGTCCGCACCCTTAGGGAGTCGCTGGCCGGCGCCAAGACGAGCCTGTGCGCGACGGACCCGGGGCTGAAGAAGCTGTCGCAGACGTCGCAGAGCTACGACGAGCTGCTGCAGACGCTCAACGAGCTCGACGACCTGCGCGCCGTCCCCGACCAGCTGGAGGCGCGCATCTCGGAGAAGCGCTTCCTGACGGCCGTCGACGTGCTGCACGGCGCGCTGAGGAAGCTGAGGCGGCCCGAGCTCGACAGCATCGGCGCCCTCAACGACCTGCGGAGCTACCTGGCCAACCAGGAGACGGCCCTGATGGACATACTGGTCGAGGAGCTCCACGAGCACCTCTACCTGAAGTCGCCCTACTGCCAGGAGCGCTGGCAGAGCCTGTCCAAGAGCCAGGGCACGTACGCCGACGGCTACGGGGACGCCAACGCCATCACGCCCTTCCACGCCGTCCTCGAGTCCATCGACGCCGACAGGGCCGTCGCCGAGGACCCGATGAAGAACCCGGAGGCCGACACCTTCTACTACGTCGGCCTGCTGGTCGAGGCCCTGAACCGGCTGGGCAGGCTGCAGAACGCCGTCGAGATGCTCAAGCAGCGGCTGCCGGTCGAGCTCTTCGGCATCGTCAACGAGGCCATCAACGAGGTTGACCAGCGACACCCGAGCTCGCTCCGCGGCGGCTCCGGCAAGACGGACGGCCTGCTCCTCTACGGGACGCGGGAGACGCAGCTGAGGGCCGACGTCATCTACGACCTCCTGTGGACGCTGTACGGCAAGTTCGAGGCCATCGGCGAGGGGCACCGGGTCTTCCACGAGTCCATCAAGTCGCTCATCCGGCGCGAGGGCGCCGGCAACAACACGGCGCTGCTGGGCAGCTTCAAGGAGCTCTGGAACCTATACCAAAACGAGATACGGTCCCTGCTGCACAACTACGTCACGACCGACGCCGACGTCTACCAGTTCGACTCGCCGGTGCCCGGGGGCAACCTGAACGGCAAGAAGGACGCCATGCGGGAGCACCTCTTCAAGTTCGCCGAGACGGACGCCAAGTCGGCCGCGACGACGACCGAGTACGAAGCGCTCGAGGGCATCATCCAGGGGACGGTGCCGGGGCTCATGAGTAACTCGAGGAAGGCGGGGGCGGACGCGAGGAAGAACCGGCTGGCGGCGGACGGGGGCGTCCCGTCGAAGCGGGACACCGGGCTCGGCTTCGGGGCCAGCCGGCAGACCATGGGCTCGTACAAGTCGCTGGTGGAGCCGAGCGTGTTCAACATGAGCCTCCTGCTGCCGCCGACGCTGGTCTTTCTGCAGAGGCTGAAGGGCATCGTGCCGCCCGGGTCGGACCTGGCGACCAGCACGCTGACGACGTTCCTCGATAACTTCCTGGTCAACGTGTTCCAGCCGCAGCTGGACGAGACGCTGGGCAAGCTGAGCGACTCGGTCTTCGGCGAGGCCGACTCGTTCTCGCAGGACCCGTCGTGGGCGCGGTCGGCGCCGCGGCCCGTCTTCAAGGGCGCGACGGCCTTCTTCCAGGTCGTGACGGCCTTTTGCCGCATGCTGGGCACGATCCCGCCGGACCAGGCGCTGAGCTCGCTCATCGTCAGCCAGATGATGCGCTACTACGACCGCTGCTTCAGCTGGTACCGGTCGCTGGTGACCAAGACGCAGGAGCGGGCGTCGGACTCGGGCAAGCTGAGGGCGTCGGCCCGCTTCGCCGTGCAGGCGGGCGAGGTGCAGGAGACGATGCAGCGGCTGTGGACGTCGGAAGAGGACACGGGACGGGAGCTGCTGGGGAAGGAGGTGCACCTGCTGATCGAGCAGACGAACGAGACGGGGCTGGAGATGGACGACGTGATCCAGGACCGGGAGACGATCTCGTCGCTGTGCCTGCTGTACACGAGCATGAAGTGGCTGGCGGCCAAGATCTCGGGCCTGCGGCACATCACGGTGCACGAGACGGACTCGTCGCGACAGGCGCTGCCGCGGCAGGCGAACCGGCGCTGGACGCTGATGAACGACCCCAACAAGGCGACGTCGGAGCAGGGGCCGGTGCATCTGCCGCTGACGCAGGAGACGGTCCAGTAAGTGACTCCGGGTAAACCGGTGGGAGAGCAGGCAGGAAGGCAGAGCGGCTGACGGGGGACGCGACACACACAGGACCTTTGACAACATCGTGACATGCTACGAGGAGCTGGCGGGCACGGCGCTGCTGACGCTGCACATGGAGGTGCGGTGCCGGATCGTGCACTCGCTGCGCAACGCGCTGTCGCCGGAGGTGGCGCCCTACCTGCTGGAGCACGAGGTGCGGGAGCCGGACCCGCAGATCCTGAGCCTCAACCTGGAGCTGGTGCTGTTCGACGAGACGATCGTGCGGTTCCTGCGGGAGCGGGAGGTGGCCTTCATCCGGACCGGGCTCGGGCTCCTGACCAACTGCTTCCTGGTGGGCAACGCGTGGATGGCGTCGCCGATGAACGGCAAGGGGTGCGGGCGGATGCAGCTCAACATCCTGGTACTGCAGCAGAACCTCAAGAACATCGAGGAGGGCGTGGACCTGACGCGGGCGGCCGACTACTTCGCCCTCTTCGACCGAGGGCCGGACGCCATCGTCGACAAGGCGCGCGAGGACAAGGAGAAGAAGGAGGCCGGGGACGGGCCGGGGCGGGCGGGGGCGGACAGCTTCACGTACGAGGAGCTCAAGACGCTCGTCGAGCTCTACTACAGCGAGCAGCTGGCCAACCCGGAGCGGGGCATCGCGTCGGCGGCCAAGCGGATGATGGACGAGAAGCTGCTGGGGCTCAGCGAGCACCTGTGGCAGACGTGATGATGGATGGGTCTCGGTCGACGAGAGCGGCGTAGCGCCTGTCTTTTTTTTTTTTTTTTTTTTTTTTTCCCTTTTTTTTCTTTCTC
>NJEV01000033.1:18039-58796 GCA_002591385.1 Cordyceps sp. RAO-2017 | reverse complement strand
CGGGCCCGGCGCCTTGGCGCCGCTGGGCCCAGCGGCCGAGCACGGCGTGGCAGAAGCGCGCCCACGGCCCGCGACCGCACCGGTCGCGGAACTCGAGCACCTCGGCCGTCAGCAGGAGCGAATAGGCCTGGTGGGAGAGCTCGGTGTAGCAGGAGCCGTGCGCGGTGAGGGTGTAGGAGCACTTGTGGTCGGCCTCGGTGTCGCCGGAGGCCCTGAAGGTGAAGGCCGTGTTGGTCAGCATTGTCTCGGCCGGTGTGAGGTCATCGTCAGAGATATCCGGGTTGGAGCTGTCGTCTTCGTCTTCGTCGTAATCCATGGCTCCCCCCCAGATGCTGCCGTGGGCGGGCGCGCTGATGGGCAGGCCCTCGCACAGGCCCTGCACGAGCTCGACCAGGCTGGGGCTCGCGGTGACGTTGAGGTAGTGCAGCGCCGACCTCCCCCTGTCGTCGGTGGCGCGCGCGTCGGCGCCGGCGTCGAGGAGCCGCCTCACGAGCTTCTGCGACCCCCAGTCGACGCCCCAGAGGATGACGGGCGGGCCGTCGGACGGCCGGCACCGGGCGCCGGCCTCCAGGATCGCGAGCGCCGCCGTAGGCTCCGGCCGCCGGCGCGCATGATCCCGGTGCCGCAGAGTCTCGCTCCATTTGACTGCCAGCTCGAGGGGCGTGAGGTTTTCGTCGCTGACGACGGCCATGTTCTGCGCCTTGCACGGGTCGAAGGCGAGCAGCCAGTTCAGCAGCGGCATGTCGTTGGTGGAGGCGGCGAAGTGCCAGATGTTGCGCCCGGACGAGTCCGTGTCCGTGGTCGGCACGCCGAGCGCGACGAGCTGCGACAGCATCTTTTCGCTCTCCACCAGCAGCAGAGGCGTCCGGCCCTCGAAGTCCCGCGCCCTCAGGTCGGCGCCGGCCTTGGCGAGCAGAGCCACGGCGTCCTGGTGCTCGGGGCGACCATCGCCAGCGACGGCGATGTGAATCAGGCGGGTGCCGCTGTCGGTGTCCGGATCGGTCGGCAAGTTCGGGTCGAAGCGAGGATCCATCATGAGCCTCTTGAGGTCACAGTTGTTTTCGCTGGCCAGGATCGCGTCGCGGATATGGGCCGGGAAGCACTCGTCGGACAGGCAGGCCAGGCGTTTGCTGCGGCCCGGCGGGCAGGCGAATTCGAGCCCACGCTTGAGCATGAGGCGGCAAATGGCGTCGACGACCGGGGACTCGGCCCTGTTGTTTGTCTCGTCGAGATAGGTGGCGTCGAAGGCGCAGGTCATGAGCAGCTCGAGCGTCGTCTTGGACGGCTCGGCCTCTGTGATATGGCCTTCTTCGGCGATGAGCGAGGCAAGGGCATCGTCGACAGCGGCGCCGCCGTTGACGACCCGCTCGAAGACACCGTAGTCGTTGACCCTGCATGCGAACCAGAAGGCCAACCCGGCTAGGGACCAGGGACGGCTGGTGGGCCCGTCGAAACGCCATCTGCAGATGGAGGCGTCGGCGTCGAGGAGCAGGTGGATGATTTCATGGCGGGCGGGCAGCCGGCTGTAGGGGGTGAGGATCGAGGGCCAGGACCGGGGCGAGTCCCTGACTGTGAGGACTTCTTCGCCGAGGAGGGCCCAGTAGAGAGGCGAGCCCCATGCGCCGGCCCGGTGGGTGTCGGCGCCGGCGAACAGGAGGCTTCGGCAGAGGCTCGGCAGGCCGAGGATGACGGCGAAGTGCAGCGGCGTGATGGCGCCGACGTCGAGGTCGTGGGTGAGGTCCGCGACATGGCCGGCATCGCGGCAGTCCCTGCCATACTGCTCGGGGAAGCGCTCGCGGGCGTACTCGAGCGCCCACTGGATGAAGTTGAAGGAGCGCGGAGCGGGCGTGAACAGCTCCTCGACCGCCGGCGCGACGGCCTGCCAGTGCTTCTCGGCCTCGTCGGGCCAATGCAGCGCGGCCCGCGTGTATTCCGGCTGCTCGCTGCGCCGGTCGTCGCGGAAGCGCTTCTCCTCGTGCTGGTGCGCCGGTCGGCGGTTGTTGGAGGGCGAGTTGAGGATCCGCAGCCAGGCCAGGACCTCGGCCGCGTCTCGGTCGGCCGCCGGCACCTCGTCCGCTAGAGAGAGGAGCAGCGCCAGGTCGGGCCAGGTCTGCGTCCTGGCGAGCACGTACGTGACCCTGTCGCGCGAGGCCCTCGTCTCTGCCCTGAGCCGGCTGACGTCGCTCGGCGAGAGGCTGGCGAGGCTGTCGTCGACGGACCGGACGAGAGACTCGAACTGCTGCAGCAACGCCGGCGGCTCCGGCCGAGCGGCCTCGGGCTGGAGCTCCGCCGCCAGCGTCTCGAGGCTGTACAGCGCGCCGGCAAAGAGACGCATCTCGACGGCTAAGCCCCGGCTCGAGAGCCGCTGCCCATGACTGGCGATGCGGGCGCAGAGCGCGGTGGCGGCGAGCCGGATGCTGCCGAGGGCGGTTGAGACGTCCATGACGCCCGATTGTCGGCGAGAGAGACTTTCATGGTGAGAGGCGGCGAGGCGGCGGTTCGAGAAGTCGCGAGGAGGCGTGCGAGTGATGGATGACGATGATGAGGTAAGGAAGCAAGGCTGCTCGAGGCAGGCGCGTGGCGTCGTGGCGTCGTGGCGCCGAGGAGCCGCTCCCGGTACAGGGTAGGCCGCCGGGAGCAGAGGCGGCAGATGGCCGTTCGTTCCGTTGCTCCATCTCAGCTTTGAGTTGCCTCTGTGCTGTTGGAAGCGGTGGGTGAGAGCGGGCGTCTCTGTGAAGCCTGGCCGGCGTTGTGGAACGAGCCAGCGCAGGTTATCGTTGGAGGAGCTCGAGGCTCCCTCCCAGCCACTTCAAGTTCATGTTGAAGCCGTGTCGAACGAACGTCACTTCTCTCTCATCTGCCCATAGGTACTAGACGTGTCGAGGACATGACCGTGTTTAACGAGTTGCGAGACTTGCGGCAGCTGCGTGCTGCCACCAGCACGAAGGCTACATTGACAATGCCCATGGTGTCTGGTGTATTTACTGACACTTCATAGACATCTGGAGTAGAAATCTCCCGTCTAGACAATAGCATTGATCATACATGTATGCTCTATGCATGTAATTACACAGCTTTGGGAACAGAATACACAAGCACGCACACGAGAGCCAACGCGTCTTGTGTTTGTGGAATCGCTGGAACCGATAGCAGGATGAACCGGGGCCTGGTACATCCATTCACAGTCTCAATCTCCCCAGCCCGAGACTGTCCGAGAGGTGGGCTCGCGGCTATCTTCCGTGCTCGCTCTAGATGCAGAGAGTTTCGAGTCAGGACACGGGTGCTACTCTACAGCAAACCGAATCGTGTCACGGCATAACTCTCGCAAGCTGCCGACATGCTCACTCTGCGTCACGCCGCTGCTGGTTTTTGCTCCTGCTGTCGATGCTCTCCTCGATAGACGTACAGCATGCGCATCGGACCCTTTCAGGACATACAGCCAGCATCGTCAAGGCGCATGTCTGTGCCCTCCGGCTTATTCTCTCGGCCCCACTGCCGTCGGCCAGGGCCGATCCGGACCTCGTCGGAATCCTGCCTCGCCCTTCTCAACATGTTCGATCCACCATTCCGAGCATCGCCCTAGGAGGCCGGGTCGGGTGACTAATGGCAGTCCGTTCCGGAGTGGCGTGATTTCGTTTGCTCGCTCCTTGAGTGGACCGGCCTTCTCCGCAAGGACGAGCCTCGCGCCGCCGCCGTGCCTCCGGGCACATGATGAGGCAAGCCGGCTGCTAAGAAGCCGCTTATAAACCATCGGACATGCATAGCTTAATGGCAATAAGGCTTATTATTTCGCCATTCGGCCTCGTGCGAAGAGTTGGATTCGAGCAAGGGCGGCATCGTAATACGGCCCCAGCCCGTGCCGGACATGCCGAGGCAGTACCGAGAAACCGTTGTATCGAAGCCAGTTCCGGATACCCCAGCCAGCAATCTTTCATAGTGGTATTATATAGGGTCGCCTGCCGCCATGCAGGTGGAAACGATGACATCTTCTCTATCCTCTCGTGTTTGGCCATCCTCACCCCCCTCTGCCGCCAGCGGTGAGCATATAGTTGTTGGTAACCATCATCCGACGCGAAAATGCCTGCGACGATTCGAAAATACAAGGCTGCCTGTGTCCAGGCCGAGCCCGGCTGGTTCGATCTCGAGAAATGCGTGCAGAAGACCGTCTCGTTGATCCTCGAGGCGGGCGAGAAGAAGTGCAAGCTCATTGCCTTCCCCGAACTATGTAAGTGGAGCCAAGGCACATCGGGCAGCACGTATTCATCGGGCTTGGAAAGGAGTAACTGAACAGAGACATAGGGATACCTGGGTATGCAATCATCTATTCAACCAGCAGGCTCAACGGTGCCGCAACCTCTCTCTGACCTTGGACCGCCAGATACCCCTACTGGCAATGGCGTGTCAACTATCCAGACTCACTCCCCCTCCTCAAGGACTACCATCTCAACAGCCTCCGGCCCGACTCGGACGAGATGCGGCGGATCCGGAGTGCCGCCAGGGCAGCTCAGATCTACGTCTCGTTGGGCTACTCCGAGGCGGACGGGAGCAGCCTGTTCATCGCGCAGATCATCATCGACCCGACGGGGGCCGTCATCAACCACCGACGCAAGATCAAGCCGACACACGTGGAGAAGCTCGTCTTCGGCGAGGGCTCAGGCGACTCGCTCGACAGCGTCGTCGAGACGGAGATTGGCAACCTCGGGCACCTGAACTGCTGGGAAAACGTATGTTGAAGCTGCTGCGGTTCAACCTCACAAGCCGCCGCCCCCGACCGGCTGGCCATGAGATGCGTTTGGCTCACAGGCAGCGCATCTAGATGAACCCTTTCCTTAAGGCTCACTCGTGCGCGCTCGACGAGCAGATCCACGTCGCGGCCTGGCCCGTCTATCCCCCGGCCTCGTCGCTCCAGTATCCGGACCCGTACACCAACGTGTCCGAGGTCCAGTCCGAGCACGTCACGCCGGCCTACGCCTACGAGACGGGCACCTGGGTGCTGGCGCCTTCGCAGGTCGTCACGCGCGAGGGCGCCCGGCTCAACCTCCCGAAGCGGCTGCAGAAGGACGAGTCGGCGCTGGAGCGGGAGGCGGCCGTCGTCGGCAACGGCTTCGCGAGGATCTATCGCCCCGACGGCTACCGAGCGGTCCAGGACCCGGCCAAGACCTTTGAGGGCATCGTCGTCGTGAACGTCGACCTCGACGAGAACCTGCTGACCAAGCGGTTGGCTGATTTTGTATGTGAACCCCCCTTTCCCTTTCTCCAAGTCCATGTCCCCACGGACGCTCTCCAACTGGGTGGTATACCTTGAGCGCTGACGAGATGTTGCAGGGTGGCCACTACATGCGCCCCGACCTGATCCGACTGCTGGTTGATAAGACGCCAAAGACTCTCATCGTCGACGCAAACTCTCCCGACCCGAAGAGCTTTCCCAGCACGTTGGAGCGTCTCGGCCTCCACAAGCCGCTGACACGTGAGGTGGGAGAGAGGCCCGAGGAGCAGTCGTGAGGTGCTCATCCACCTGTCTCAGCGCGTTTCTGTGTGTTGTTGCCATGCTGTTAGCAACTTGAAATCAACATGTACATGTAGGTTTCGACATAAACTCACTTAGTCGCTGTAATCATATGTATCTCTACTGAAAACATATTACATACGTCCCTAAGTTGACAACGGTGCAACTCACGTGAGCAAACGCCCAGCGTAACGGGCAGTTATGACGACAGTCCACTTCTTCGGTGACACAGGCAATCACATCTTCCAACAGGCCAGGCAAGAGAGGCAGGCGCTGGACAACAGTCAGTACATGGACTGAGGTACACAAATCCAGGCTGACGTTTGTGCGTTTCACAGAGAATCCCACCGAGGCAGGTCCGATGTCGTACTTGGGCGCGGATCTGCCTTTGCACAATGTGTATATGTGCAGTTTTGAAGTCGCTTCGCGACGCAAATTTCGAGCCATGTGATCGAGGTGCAAACCAGTAAGCTGAATATGACAGTAATGGGAGGGATCGCAGGCGAAGGGGAAAAATTGAAGCCACATGCCGTCATACGTGAACATGGAGATAAGCACATGGACTGTCCTGCCAGCAAAGACATGAGGGTCGAGGTCGGCAGTCTGGCAAAAAGAGAACGGTATCCGAAGCGCGATCAAGGTCAATAAGATCTTATGTTTGCAGAGTTGAATCTTGTAACACGCCGTGTTCAATGGTTGAAGGCATCATGTCCGCCTTTTAGGTCGCACCGGGCATCGGGTACAGTCACACAACAATACATTCATAAATACATATAGCGATACTCGAATGCTTGAAAGCTGGACACAGAACGTAAGACACATAGAACTTGATACAAGCATAGCTTTGGGTATCCTTGTCGTAGCGTTATTATCTCCATGGGGCTGCTCCCAGTGACTGCAGACGCAGGCCAGAGCAACCACACCGCAAGGCGAGTCCATCGACAAACGCAGATCCGGCGACGAGAATAAAGGTCCCTCCGTAGATGTCAGCCGAGATCAGCCTCCAGGGAAGAGAGCTCGAGGCCGAACCCCAAGGTAGAGACGGAAGTCAAGGGAGTTTGCGTGGGAGGGGCTTCGAGGTGCATCGTGAAGGGTGAGCCATCAGCCTTTCCACGCTGGAGCTGTTTTCCGCAAGTCGAGACAGTTTCTACCTGCAAAGAATGCCCCAGTCCTCTCGTATCTACATATACGCTAGAACTTGTCAACACATACCATGGTAACCGTCTTCATCTGCCTCGTCACTAGCTGGAGGGAACATGGTCTAGATCGTTGTGGCATCAATGCGGCTTCGCAGCATAGCTGCCATACATGTACAAAGACAATCTCGATCGCCGGCCCTAAAAATGCACCGCGTGGCTCCGCCTCCGAACGGAGTATCAGCGTTTGATGAGTTATAATCTACGAAGACGCTTCTCGATTAGGACTCATCCGCGGAGAAATGATCGGCTTTATTGAGATGATGCTACATATCTTGGGGGTGGCTGGGCAGTGGTGCGAAGTCAGCGAGGCTTAGCGACATGTATCCTTCAGGCCGCAACTACATGTAACATGGAAACGATGAAGGAATCTGGAGCTCAACGGTTTCGGTGGCACGGAGTTCCTCAACCATCGCCGCAGGTGCGATGATCCAATCATGATCAGTCTCCCACCTTCAACGGGTACACAGCAGATCAAATTTCACATTGAGAACCCTTGCGCCGTGTCTCAGCCTTCAACCCAGGTCGGAGACGTAATGTAGGTGCTATTTATATGCACAAGATCTAAACCACGCTTGTACTCCGTCTCCCGCCAGCACGGAGAAAGAACATATTAAAATCCACCTCCTCTCGAGATCTCTTGCTTCATTTTCGAGCGCAGAGCCTTCTGCTACGTTGACAGCCCACATGTACGGTTCAGAAAGCTTGGAGCAACTCGACCCTTCAACACACATGTATCTTCCACGCCCTTGTCCACATGGATCTCATCCCGGCTTCCAGCACGACATCAAGTCCACTCGATGAATGCCAGTCAAGATGTTATCCGCAGCGGCATCTCTTTCGCCGGAGCCGAGAGGCACGCTTACAAGAGGATATACAATCGTTCTTCGAGCGCAGCGACCACAGACAAGCCTTGCCGAGTTTCGACGAGGCGGCCGGTACTAGAAGGAGTTGCCTCATCGCCGTGATTCTGGGCGCAACTCTTGCTCTCGTCTGCATGACTCTGGCTGTCTACGTTCTCGTCACGGAAGGGGCGATGTTCCTCTCCCTGCGTCTGGCTATTCTCGAGCAAGAAATTCTCTCCCTTTCTCTCAACCTCGTTCTCACGTTCTGCATTGATGGCATGATGTTTGTACACTCCGTCTCGCTACGCTGGGCATTGTACTACGAGAATCGTCTCCAGTATAATACCAACATCCGTCTCCTCACAAGCTCGAGGACAAGTGGCCCCAACCGGTGGTATATCAACATGGCGTCGCTCTTCTTCCTGATCCTATCGTATGGCACCTCGTCTATTATGCTTCCGGCTGATCCTTGGGAGAATAACTGGTTTTCTGGTCCTCGCATTTGCCTCAATGCCATCGCTCTATCGGGATTGAGCGTGGCGCTCGCAGGCCAGGCTACTATTGCGCTATGGTGTTTGATGCTCGGACGCGACTTGATACCGACCTGGGGTTCAAATCCATTTAATACGGCCCTGGCCGCCATGGAAAAAGGCCATATAACTCGCAGGCCGGGAAGATGTTTGCTATCAGTCCACCAAAGGTACCACCAGCAAGATCGAAAGGTTTACCCGACCCTGAAGCAGGGGAATATGCTTCAGGCACAGCCTGTGGTACGATATATCCTGGCCCTTGTATGGGCGCTCGCCGTTCTCGCACTCGCTTGGCCGATCACCGTCATGATACTTTGCAGAGCTTTGGACGATGATGACTGCTGGAGATTCAGTTTTCAGTGGCAGGGTGCTGTGCATTGCGATAAGAACTTTGTCAATTTGAATTTTCGGGTAAGCCAGGGCTTCGTCGAATACTTCGGAGTCAAGATAATGTGGTTCACGATAAGTCTACTTGGCCTTGTCTTTGTCTGCGGGGTCCAAGCCCTGCAGACTCTTGGTCTGCATTGTGTGGAGTTGCTCGTCAATATATCGAGAGACGAAGCAGCTTGGCGACGAGCATATAGTGAAACGAGAAGACAAGCCCCAGGGTTACAGATATCTACGGATCCCTTACGAGCGGCTATTTTAAGCTGGGAAAACGCTGTCCTGTTTTTCTCCAAGGCGTTGCTACACTGGGCTATCGCGCAGGGGATGCCGATTTCAATATCGAAAACTTTGCCTGACATACCGTCTGAACACCCGGTCGGCGTCGACTGCGTCCAATTCACCATTATATACCCCCGGCTTTTTCTATACGCTGTGCTAGCCCTCCTTTTGGCCGCCTTTGCAACCTATCTAGCCCTCAAACGACCTCGAGGCTGTCAGCCTGCCACTATGGGACACCTACAAACGATCGCAGACCTGATCGACGACTGGGAGACGGACGAAAAGGGCCGGATGTGGTGGGGGGATAAGACAGGAGCCTCCGGCACTGATACTGGGTCCCGTTACGCCGGGATGAGCCATGACAGCACGCTGCTTTCTGCGATTCGTACGGACGCTGTATATTGTTGACGTCAGTGATAGGCATGCAGCCGTTGAAGCAGTGGGTAGGCTCCTGTCTTTGCTACCTGTAGCTTATAGGATAGGAGGAACGAAGCCCAAGTTAATATTGTACGCGGGCAGACTGACGAATCTGTCGATGTCTCGTGCTATGTAGGGTCTTTATGAGGGGAACGAAGTCACGGCCCGTCCTGGGCGCGACGAGGTCGCATTAACTATCAATACATTATCGTTTATTCTAAACCCATTTTCGGCCGAGTTTCGTTGTCGGCCTGCACTTCCTATTCGGAACATTCCCGACACCACAGGTTGAAGTCCCGGAAGGATTCCAATGCAAGAATCATGCCAAAAGCCTAGATGCATTCAATGTTTGCCGTCCGCCATCTTGTGTTGGCTAGTCATGCTCAAAGTTGCGGACTTGAAAATACCCCTTCCAGAGATCTTCGAGAAGTCCATTGGGGTCCCAACGGAATGCCGTCTTTTTTAAACGATCGTAGCTCTCTCGACCGTATCGGCCGAAGACGTCTTGGCTTTTCCCGGCATAGTTCATGTAGATGAATCCTCGGAACAGGCCTCTCGCCTTCGAAAGCGTCTCGACGTCTTCGATCAAGGACTGGGATGAGCCTTCGACGACGGAATCCAAGTTTTTGTCGCTCCACTGGACTGAAATCTGCACAATCATCAGTGGCCCATCGCTGGGCTTGAGGCCCAGCGCGTTTCCGCCATTCTTCTGCATGGCATCGACGACGTTCTGGGAGATGGGCTGGAAAACGAGAAAGGTAGTCAACTTGGAGCCCTTGGCGGCTTCGAGCAGCTTGTGCACATAGTCCTCGTACATGGAGACAATGTCTTCGAAAAGCTTGGGCGAGGCCATGGAGACAGACGTGTCCCACCAGGTCTGGCGAGAGCCCGAAGGCTGGTCAATGGCCATGGACTGGGTCGAGATGTTGACCACCTGCGCTACGTTGGAAACGGCTCCAGGGACGGACTGAAACGGCTGGAAGACGGACGGTACGGCGTGGTTCGGCAGTGGCGTCGACTGGAAGAAGCTGGTCAGAACGGCGAAGCCGCTGATGCCAGGTTGGTAGCTCAGGACGAAGTAGGCGTGAGCCTGGGGGTTCTCCACCAGGCCCCGGTTGCTGAGATGGGTAAACAGGGGGATCAAGGTCTTGTTCGAGGCCCCGGGGAAGATGATCGAGTTTGTCCACAGGTCGGCTTGCGGGAAGGCCTCGAGGTCGAAGGAGACGACGATGCCGAAGCTGGAGCCGCCGCCGCCGCGGAGGGCCCAGTACAGATCCTGATTTTCGGTGGGCGACGCCGTGACCGCGTCCCCCGAAGAGACGACGACGCGGAACGAGCGGACGTTGTCGCACGCCCAGCCGCGCGTGCCCGAGAAATAGGAGATGCCGCCACCGAGGATCAGGCCGCTGACGCCGACGTCGGCGGCCCGTCCGCCCACGACGGCCAGGCCCAGGGGGTCGAGCGCGCGCGAGACGTTGATCCATCGGTTGCCGGCGCCGACCGTGACGGTCTTGTTGTCGGACCATACGGTGACCTCGCGGAAATTCACGAGGTCGATGGTGACGCCTTTATCGGCGCCGGACCCCCCCTCGAACGCCGTGTGTCCGCCGGACTTGACGCTGAAGGGCGCCCGCAGCTCCGTCAGCGTCTTCAGGGCCCGGGAGACCTCCATGGTGCCCCTGGGCGTCACGAAGCATCGCGGACGGGCCTCGGCCTGCCGGTTGGACCAGTACATGTTCTCGGCCCGGTACGCGGCCGAGTCCGGGAGGTGGACCTCCCCGGGCAGAGCCCTGGCCAAGGCACGGCACTGCGGATGAGAAAGGATCAGCCTCGGCGTCCAAGGAGCAAGAATCGGCTCCGCTTCCGTACTGGGTCCCTGTCCGGGTCGGCGGCCGCGGCCGAGGCCAAGCAGGCCGCGGCGATGGCCTTGAGAGCCAGCTTGGACGGGGAGGGCCCCATCTGTCGTACGCGTGCGCAGCGTGGCCGATCAGGCCCTTTCTCGGGCCGCCTTCTGAAGCCCAAGTCAGTCAGAGGTGAGGGACTCGTTTCGAAGGCCGTGCGAGTTGAGAACGGTCTAGTCGTCGTACGCAGGAGCAAGAACCAGGTTGAGGGAGGCTACGTGGAGGAGCGTTCAGCTTGGAGGAATGAGAGCCAGCGCGATCGTCGTGTCGGAATTGAAAAAGATGACAGCCAAGCTCCCAGGCTGCATGCCGGGCGCCTCATTCCGATGCAGCGTCAGCCGCCAACTGACCACTGGCTCCCCAGCCAAGACCGGAATCTCGAGCAACAACTCCATCCCCACCCCTGTGAGTTATGACTGGCATAAGCGAGATCAGCTTCGACCAACTCGTTTAGACCGCCTAGGATCAGCCTCTAGCGCCGTCCAGAGTTCGAGGCGGCCGGGCCGGAAGAGGCCACTTGCGACCCGGAGTTCAATTCGAGGCAAAAGCCGAACAGGCCCCGATACAGCACACGGATGATGCGTCTGCGGGAGGCATCATTGATGTCTGCTACTGCCGCCTGCAGGGTACGAGGAAAAGCCGGCACCAAAAAGGGTCGGGGAACGAAAGAAGAAAAGAAGGAAACCGAGGATCTGCTGCAGGCCACGCGCCGGAGCCTGCGTCGTCGGGTTGATCGTGCTGTTGCTCATCTGCACATTAGCGTCTGCGTCGCGAGAAACCAGCGATTGATACGAAAACGCCGGGGAACGCAGTAGACAGATTTCAGTGTGACGTTATGTATGTCTATCATCGAACTGGACTATGCTCCTGGCCGCAGACACGGAACGATGGAATCGCAATCTGTTCCATACATTCACGTTCGGCCGTTCACCGAGTTGCCGTCTTGAAGATGGACGGCTGTAATACCTGCCGATTCCGGCCAAGCTTATTCCGCTGTTGGCGGTGCCGCAGCGCGCTTGACTCAAACCTGGCCAATATCATGACGTTACATGCGGTCCTGTGACGCCGGAACGTGGCCGGATCGCGGAACGGCAAGGCTGAGGCTGCGCTTCCGAGCTGCTTCCCCGACCAGGGGCGGCCCCGGCACCCAAGGCTGGGCTGACCAAGTGCCCTGCGCCTGTTCGGAAGCCGCCACGCCAGGGAGACGGTCTATGGAGGGATCGGATGGTGTCGGGCTGCGGGTCCGTAGGCATAAGTAAGAACAGAAGCAAGAACAATTGTGTATCCGACACGAGTACAAAGAACTCAGAGCGAATCTTAACGCCGCGAGCAGCAAGAAGAAGATGAATCAAACATTCCCCTGTGGTGCCTCGGGTGTCTATATAATCTGCAGAGGCTTAGATCTTAGAGACGTGTAGCACGATGCATCAATGCTTGTATTGGACTATAAGTCCATGCTGACCCTATGAAGGTCAATAAGAAAATCTAGCCCTCTGTAAATGATCTATTGTGTCAATGCAAACGAGACACAGAGCCCGTTCTAGCTAATCTTATATTCTTCCGTGAAAATGCCATGTTGGTCCCACTAACTCTGTAGATTGTGTTCTTCCTTGGATTTCCTTCTTCGTCTTCGTTTTGGTGTCTTCCTGCGTTCTCTCCTCTGTTTCCTCTGCACCCAGGCTTGTTATCTCCATGTCTTTAGAACCTTGAAGAAAATCGTCCGATTCCTATCCGTCCACCATAGCCTCACCCTCTTCAGAGCTTCGCCCAGTCTCTTTGGAGCCGTGTGGGATATCATTCGATTTCCCGAAACCAGTTGTGGTCTGAGGGTCGGAGCTTCGCCTCCACACAGCCTCCTTAAATGCGTGCAGTTCCTCCCTGGCTTCCCGCATCTCTTCCGAGCTGGGTGGTGGCACACTTGGCTTTGCGTAATATCAATCCCTTGAACTGAGTGTAGTGCTTGTCACTCTCCTGGCCGGGACGGAACCTTTCTTACGTATCTCGTAGGAAACACGTTCCTCTGTCGCAGCACGTTTGATGCGGCAGGCTGGTGCCCGAAGCGCCTGACTAGGTCATCGAGAGAAGGGTAGGCCTCGTGCATTTAGTAACGCCAGCTCAGTTTATTAACTAGGTACTTGGCCTCGCCGTGTCAGGTGGCGTCGTATTTGATCAATCCATGCGTGTCACGCTTCAGTAGGTAAAAACCGGCTCTATCTCCCCTGATCAGAGGCTTCGCCCACATAGAAAGGATAGGACGTTTGAAAGTGGCCTCTGATTGGTATAGGGACTTTCCATCGGATTCCAGAGCGGAATCGTTCCCGTAGAATAAATATAGTGTATTTTCCCAAAGTGAACGGAAGCTTCATCCATCTATTCGGCCCATTCTTCGCACTCGAAGCGTGTTTCATCCTGAAAACTCAGTGGAAAAGTGAAGGATGATCACGACCACATTTCGATGTCAGGACACAGAAGTTTCCCCGCGGTTTTTGCAGGGTCCGGTCAGCGTAAATATAACCGACCAAGCCTCGACTCGGCAATCATACCCGGAGTCGCATTGTATAACGCCTCTTTCAGTCATTGCCTCCTGTATGCATGTGGTCTTGGCGGTGGAAGATGAATCACCGCCAGAGACGGTAAGACTACATGTAGCTATTCCACCGCTAAATGGACTCCAAAATCCCTCTGTTATTTGCCCAACGTTCCATCCTGGCGTAGTGCTTCGGACATTGATGGAGGATCTTTGCGTAGTAAGTTGAACAAAACTGTTTCTCCAGTCGTCATCCTCTTTTCTTATCACTTGCCGATTTACATTACGGTCGAAGTTCACCCGTTTTCAAGTCGTGAAAAGTCGCTTTCAATGCTGACAACAAAAAGTCGAATGGGGGCATGTGAATTATTTCCGGTGTCGAGAATCAGATAAATCGAGCGGAAGGCCTTGTTTTAGTGTTGCGATAAGATCGTCCCTGCGCGCCAGACTCTGGTGCCACGGCACTGCAGACGACGAACGCCTGCCATGAGTAGTGCGCTAAATGCACGATTTTGCTATCATGATTTTTCGACGGATGGAGACTTGCGGCTGATGTCGTTGAGAATGTGTATATGAGATTGGACCCTGCCTACGACTGCTGACCCCTGACGAAGAACCTTTATCTGGAGTTGAACAAGACTACGGGAGGTGATGTCCAGTGCTGCAGCCCCGGCCACTCCCTGGTGAAAGGAGAATCGCGGCCACGGACAGATGAAAACATGTACTTGTGCCGTCCTGTAGGCTGCTAGAAGCCCACAGAAACGAGGTTTCATTAATTGAGTCGTGAGATATACGAAGAAAAAGAAGAGAATTAAACGTAGTTGTTGCTCGGAACCGTAGAAGATAATACACTAGACTATGTGGTCCTACCTTTGGGCTCCCCGTGTAGGCGCTACCTCAGTGACTCTGCTCACGTCTTTCGTAAAGATCTCACTCATCTGCCGCGTCACAAACTGGCGTCTGTTCCTTTGCGAAAATGAGTTCGCAGAGAAAGCGAGCGAGCTAACGTGGACGCTAGTCCGGCCGGCGATCTTGAATTTCGAACGAAGACAGGCATATACCGGTGTCGTGGAATAGAACCAAATACAGCAAGGAGGATTCCACACAACGAGCCAAACAGGACAGAAGTTCCAGTTTCCAGCAGACCTCCGCCCGGAAAGGCTGAAGCCTCGGTCAGACAGGCGGACGAAAAAGGAAATAAAACAGTCCGCGGTCCGAAGCCGCGTAAACGGCGACCTGGAGGCGTCACCACCCCGATAGTCCAGGACTGTCACTGAAGTCAGCAGACCGGTGCCACGAAACGTGTTGGTTCCACCATGAATTTCCCGAACTGGAGTGACGCGGAAACCAATTATCCATGTGTGTGACTGCGTACAGGCCACCTCTTGCATGCGCCGCAGTGACAGCCGCATGAGGGATATCCTAGCCGTGGGTGATGGGGACCGAAGGATTGGGTGCAACAAGCTTCTTCCTGTCAGGTGCTAGGCTGTTGATCGAAGTGAGATATGAGAACGATCAAGAGTCCGTGGCAGATTCTGCGTGGAGAGGATAAACATTGTTGAGAAAGTACTGTCATTACAAGTACATACCAGATCATGATAGATGTATATACTTCTTCCCGCTCTCAGATACTCTGAACTAGTAGGATTGGCATGCAAAAGCTGAGGTGATTAACTAGAAGGGAAAGATCTTTAGATAAACACTGCATTATCAGCTAAAGTGTTGAGCACTGCTGCCAGATCGCGTCTAGGGCCGGCTGCAAGGAGGGAGGGCCGATCCTCGTGGGAAGGCCGTGCTGTCGCCGGACCGATCGAGCCTCTATCCTTTATTGCGCACATCTTGACCCGGCATTCCATCGAGCAGGGTTTCCCTCTCGTACCCATCTTCGGCCCAATGGTACCTGTAGCGATATCATCTACATATGCGCTGTTCAGGCAAGTCGGTCAAGAGTTTCCCGAATAGCGCCGGTCTTTGCACTACCACTTTTTTCTCAGCATTGTTCCCCCGCTATCAATGTCATTGTGCTGTCTTGACAATAGCCGGGCGACGGCTGTACGACAGCTGACGTCGACATGTAATGGCTCTTGATGGGAGTGGACGTGCTCACGACGATTTCATGATTTGGCCGAGGCTGGTCTGGCCGACTTTGTTCAGCTCCGAGATGAAGTACATTGCCAACAACATGCACTCGTCAACATGACTGTTTACACTGTCACCGATGTCCTGCGGTCAAGCGTGATTTCCGCCGTGCGTGCTCTCAATGCAGGATGAAGAGACCAAAGTTCAGGCTACATGTGTATGAACGAATGGTGTTCTGGAAGAGTACACCTTGCCCTCGAGACTGGTTTGGTCGAAGCGGCCCACATCGCTTCGTACATTGTGCGGCATCACACGTCAGTACGTGTATTTATGTTGTCCAGAGGTCGTAGTCTGGCGTCACATCGTGAATGAGTAGCGGCGGTCGATATTGGCGACGATGACCAGCACAGTGACAACCAATCGCCCGCTCCTTTTACCAATTCGCCACATCTGCACGTACAAGAGAGAGCTCTTGGGGCTACAGAGTAGAGAGAAGCTGGGGGAGAGGACAGCAAGCACCGCAGGTGGGTAGCTCTGGGCCCTACGTGGACTTGCGTGGTCCGTTGCTCGCTACCGCTGTTTGATGAAGGGGTAGATTGTCGGGAGCCGAAGGAATCCGTGGCCGAGTCAAACATGAGCTATGCATGCACGCATCAGTGTCACGCCTGTTTTTTCTTCTTCCTTCCCCATTTCAATAGACAGGAAGTGGTGCTGAAATATCAGACAGATGTTGTGTTGCCTCAAGCGCGTGAGTATGAACAGAAAAGAAAGATGAAGCGTGTGATGGGATGAGAGTCGGACCATTGGCGGTGGGCCGGTGACGAGAGCCTCGGCTTGTCGGCACAAAAACAGGCGAGCCGATTGTGACGGACGGCGAGGCGGACGATGACGGAGGGCGCTAGGCTGTTGGAGGTAAGCAGTTGGCTGCACGGCTGATGTTCAAGGGCTGAAGCTCGCTCCAGGCTTCGTGTCTGCTTTCTGGAAGCGTACTCGTGCCAGGACAAGAGGATGTTGATTGTGTGTTGGCTGGGGCGCATCCGAGCCGAACAAGGCCTTGTCGTGCCCGATCCTGGGAGGAGGGCTGCAGGGGAGGGGGTTGGTTGACATAGCCACGGAGGGCGCGCTGAGACACAGTCGCGAGAGAGACCAGAGACCCGAGCTCTTGAAGAGTGCCGCGGTTGACTATCTTCGTTAGTTCAGTTGAGTGCGGGGGAGAGGAGAGGCAAGCTGCTTGAGCCTGTATGTATGTCTGTCTGTATGCATGGGGTGCCTGTGTGTATATCGCCATCCACAGGAACTAATCTGGAGACTGGCCGATTGGACTGGAGTCTGTTCATGGTAGGCAGTGGTGAATGGTTGCGTGTCAGTCGTTCCACGGGGCGAGTAACAACAAATGACGCATATAGTAGCATGACGTGTGTGCGTGTGTTGGCAGCAGCAGCAGCATCATGGTCGTGGCAAAGCCTCAACGCAGGATGAGGCTGGGTTCCGTCCCCGTCGCCCCCAAGATCCTACCTTGTACAAGCACAATACATACGTACATAGATACAAACATGTAGGCGTACGGTACTGTACACGTGCTGCGCCAACGATCCGACGGGCCGCAGATAACCATGAGGGAGCGAGAGAGAGGGACGGAGAGGGAAAAGGTTCGAGAGCCGAATGCGACGCCGCCCGGCAGCGGGACGTCGCCGACGATACGAGCCGCGCCCCCCCCCCCTTTCTCCCTGGCCGGCTGCCCATGTGCTGTGGCAACCTGGTGCCGGGAGGGCGCCTCGGCGGCAAAGGCGGCTTGCACGATACTGCTCTCATGTTCTTGGCCGCGGCAGAAGGGACGGAGAGGGGAGGAGAGAGGGGAGAGGGGAGGGAGGGGAGAGGAGAGGAGGCGGGCAAGAGGGCATACAGACAAGATGGCCGGCAGAGAGATAAGAGACCTGGTCACGTTGATCAATGACCTGTTGGGACTGCGGTCGTATGACGGGCGCCTCCCACGACATGCAGACAGAGGAGGCTGTACATGGGCACCGCAGAGCAGCGTACTGAAGTACCGACGGCTGCCAGGGCCGCTATGTGAAGACGCAGGGCATCCGGACAGATAGGCGGACGGTCGAGTCGCCCAGTGGCTGAGCTTGCAGCAGCTCTCTCCGCTACGAGACCGCAAGGACAGGGCACGGATGTAGGTATATCTGTATATACATACATACGTATAATGTATGTACATATATATGTAGGTAGGTATGTGCTCCTTGATGTATGTATGTACATATGTGCATACGCTGCTCAGCTGCTGGGCTATCGACAAGTCTTGGAGGGAATCGTGAGGCGCAGCAGCGCCCGACCGTGTCCGATGCGGCGCCGAGTCGTGACTCGCACGTCCTGGAGAGGCTCGACAAGCACGCGAACAACGCAAGACACGAGGCCCGGACAGGGAGACGACTGGGCAGGGGCTGGGCCGGGCCGGTTTAGTTTCGTGCACCCCCCTGCTCCCGTCGAGTGCCAGACTGCGGAGGGTCCGGACGAGGACGAAGGCATTACGTACAAGCTGCTCGCTGTCTGGCTCGTCAGAACCGCCATCAAGAGCTGCAGACAACGTGGGCAGGCCGCTCCCGGGCTCCGACCAAGCCTCTCCGTCCAGTCGATCCCCTGTTTCCCCCTCCCCCGCACCACACCCCCTTTCCCCTGTATGTATGTTCATGCCTCTCCATTGCTTCGCCTCACGGGGGGCCGGACCAAGGGGATCGAGAAGCAGAGAGGAAAAGGGCGCATTACCCATGTTGGTCTCACGCATTCTTGGCCAAGAGACGGGGCGTCACGGGCGGGACAGGAGGCGAGGATTCGGGCTCGAGTGGCCGGGCTTGGACGGGGAGAGAGGTCGGGGATGATGAGGTGTTCGGTTTCGTCACCAACAAGGGCCGGACGAGGTTGCTGCTATCTCGTCTGCGTGCACAAGCTGCGCGTCCTGGGGAAATACAACATCAATGCACGTTACCTGGTTACGTGTATGTGTTTATCGATCGTCACGCCAAGAGATAGTCGAGCACGATAGGGACGAAGAGGTCGACTGACATCGCCGTACGAATACATGGGACGACAGACAGAGAGGGGGTGCCAAAGCCCGGCCTGCATGGGGGTGTGAACCGCTGGGAGGCCAGAGATGGGGAGGGAAATAGGACAAGGGCCAGAGGGTTGGTACGGAACTGCTGTACCGTGCCGTCCAGACGAAACACGAAAGGGAAAGAAAAAAAGGAAAAGGGAGGAAAAAAGAAAGGAAGAGGCTGTGTGGCGCCGGCGTATCTCTGGCGCTCTCTCTCTCTCTCATCGACCGCCAAGCAGCAGAGGCGTCCGTCTCTGTGCGAGCAGCGGACGATAAAGCCAGGGATGGGCGATAGATAGGCTGTAGGACCAAGGGGGGATGAACGTGACATCACCGCCAGCGACGGGGACCTGTCAGGCTGTCACGCTGCCGAGTCAGGACTCTTGTCTGCAACCAGACGGGCGACTCATCTCGGATCTTGACCGCCGCCGCCTCCGCACCGCAACAGCAGACACACGGGGCGAGAAGCTCTTTCTCCGCGGGCGGCCGTGGCGGACGGAGGAGAAGAGGTAGCGCCTATCGTCTCGGCCTCGTCTCTGTCGGTCCCCTATCCCCTTTGTCTGCTGCTCTCGAAGATACAACATACAACATATATACATACATATATACTACATACATGGCAAGACGGGGCGGTGCTTCGAAGAACCTCCGTCTCTGGCCGCGCGACTGCCGGAGGAGCTTAAAAACTGGATGCTTCGGATCGGCTGCAGTGCGACGGGGGTCTTCTCACGTTCTCGTCCCCCTATCGGGCTGTACTGTTGACTGCCCAGGAACGTCGGAGCGGCCGTGATACTGCATGCACTATATACCCCCAGCCAAGGTAGAGGCAACACGACGCACGCACCGTGTACTTGAAGCAAATGCGTCTGGAACACGCCTGCGTCAAAAAGCCCACACCTACCCCTTTCATCGCTTCTTCTCTCGCCCTTGTGACTCGGGATCTTGATAAGGAGCGCAGCCGAGTTCATGTCTCGATCCTCTCGTCCCGCCCCCCTGGTCTTAGGAAACGGCAGAGCACAGCAACAACAAGAAGTGAAGGGGAGGGGGGGGCGTGCCGGCAGAGGCCAGGTGACGTGACGCAAGCCGCCCACCGTCTTTTGTTTCCTTCTTCCTGCTTCTCGGGTTGGGCAGGCCAATCGGCCTATCAGCGCCGGCATCGACCTGATCATGGCACCCTGAGCCGGCCAGCGCGTTGCTGCATGGAGCTATCGCCGCTGCGAGGGTGCGTCCAAGCCTCGCCAGATATCGCGGCCCTCCATGTCGAGCATGATAAGGCTGCTGCTGCGTCTCCGACCCGGGCAACGTTATCGAAAAGGGGGAGGGGGGCCGTTTGTTGTAATTTGTGACTCACTCCAACTCCTTCGCACCCAACACTATCCCTGTTCGCTTCCTCTTTTTTTTTCCTTGCCTCGGCCGGAGACATGGCCCGCCTTTGGCCGTGCGCTGTCCGGACCCCGGGCAGGGCCCGTTGCCGTATATATCGGCCGCTCTAATCTCCTCGCATGCCGGCCTGCCCCTTTGTCCGCCTCTCCCTTCTCTCGCGCACCCCCTTGTCTCCTGTCTTGACAGCAACGCATTACAAGCCTTGCGCATACCATCTCTCTCCATCTCAAGTCTCGTTCGCGTCACTATAATAAGACTTGCTCATTCTCGCGCCCCTTGCCCTTGCACGTCCGACCGAGCCCCACGGCAGCAGCAGCTGCTTGAAGCCATCACCAGTGTGCGGGCCCCCTTCAACAGCCCTGGTCCCCCATCAGGCTTTTCCAATCACAAATCATGTCAAGCCTGCTTCTGCGCTGCTCATCATGGCCGCCTCGACTTTCGAATTGTTCCCTCGCCTCCCCTGCGAGCTGAGGCTCCACGTCTGGAAGCTGGCCGTGAGGCCGCCCGGCCGGGGCCTCCACCGCTTCTCCATCCTCAACGGCGACGAGGAAGATGAGCCGGGGAACGCGTCGCTGAGGAGGCTCGCCATCGGAGACGGCGGCACGAGGAAGAAGCCGAGGAAGAGGCGCCACATGGCGACGGCCCCCCCGGTCCCGGAAACGCCCGGCCACCACTCGTGGACGCACGGCAACCGCTCCGCCTGCCTCTGGGACGCCGGCCTGTGGACGGCCTGCCGCGAGTCGCGCGACGTCATGATGTGGCACTTCCGGGTCCAGCACTGGGACGCCGAGCGGCGCCGCCTGCTCCGTGCCGGCGGCTTCTGGACCCCGGCCGCGCTGGCGGACGAGTTCGAAGACGTGACCGCCATGGCCGTGGCCCGCTGCCGGGACGACGACGACGACGGCGACCAGGGCCGGCTTCACTTCCTCGTCCAGCCGCACCGCGACCTCTTCTGGCTCGAGCCTCGCGACTGGCGACGCTCCGTCGACTGGTCCTCCTTCTTCCTCGACCTGCCCTTCTCCTCTCCCCTCCGCGGCTATGGCCACCTGAGCCACATCGCCGTCGAGCACGACCCGAGCTGGAACGCCGACCTGCCCAAGGACTTGGCCGAGCTGCTGCAGGAGGCGACGCCGCGCGGCTTCGTCGCCCGCGCCATGGCCGAGTGCGCCACCAACAAGCTGTCCAGCTTCATCTGGCTTGTCGACCGTCGCCTGTCCCGGAAATCGCCCGAGGCGGCGCTCGCCGCTGACGGCGACGAGGACCAGCAAGACGAGGCCGATGACGATGCGGCAGGAGGGGAGGAAGAGGCCGCAGAGGCCGATGAAGAAGACGCGGAGGAGGAGGAGGAAGACGGAGTTGCGGCCGGGGACGCTGACGAGCTCATCACTTTTTACGACTGCGACCGCCTTTATGTTGAGACGGAGAGGGAGGACCTGGTGCATCCCCGGCGCGAGGAGGAATACGAGAAGACGGCGCTTTACTTTCTGCATCGGCTCGGCGTCATTGGCAACGGCGATTATACCCTGATGGGCGATGAGCACGGATCCGGTTTCGAGTTCCAGGTGGAAGACTATCTCGGCGTTTTGTCCTGTCTTTGACCTTACGGGGGCAGCGTAATGTGATTTTTTTTTTCCTTTTCAGCTTTCTTTGGGGCAACATTACATCAACGTGGGTTTCGGACTGTCGGGCATTTTGACATTGGTTTGAGCGATGGCATCGGGCATCATGCGGCCAGTTGATTTCTAGATTGAATTGACTGAATGACTGAAAGAACACCATGATCGTGCATACATGTTGCAACATATCCTCAACATCTCTCCATCGACACCAGCCCCGCAGATGGGCGAGGACAAGTATGAGAAAAGACTCTACAAACAAAAGAAAATTCAATTCATTGCACATACAATCACGGATTCGAGTCTTTCTAGTTGACCTAGATTGATACAGCTACCTATAACCACATGCAAATACGCTAGAATGAGTCGGTCATCGGGTTTGATGTAACCGGCCGCAGTGCAGCGTGGGAAACGATTTGATACTATCAACAATGTCTCTCGAAATCGAGACAAGGATGCATAGCTCGTTTTGCTTGTGCTAGAGGCCATAACATACCAGGCTACTCAAGATTGACACCGTCCTAGCATCCCTTGATATATAGTGAAGTTGTGAGCGAGGGAACATTCATTATGCTCGCCGAGTTTCGGACATGAACTCACCGGGCAACCTACAGTCACGAAGTACTGCGGTTTTTGCATCCCTGATCAGGTGAATCTATCTTTCCTGACTTACTCATGAATATGTGTACACCAGTTCAACGGCATTTGTCAAGGCGCTGCCACTACATCTACATGGAAACATAAAGCGACCTCAACATGAAACTCATCTGGCATTAGCCCTAGCGAACAGCCTGATGACCCTGTGCGATACGTGACCGGTTCGACAGAAACAATTTCCACGATTAGGATAAACTGATGGTGATCGATGGCATGCCACAGGACCGTGCAGGTTGCTATTAGTCTTCCCTCTTCCGACACCGGCGCTTAGAGTAGAGATAGCCCTCTCTACATGTGTGTAGCTATTGATCTTACGCAGACACGTCCCATCGTTCACATTTGCTCAATATCTCTGTGACGGCGTCAGGATTTGAAAAAGAAAAACTTGCGATCCGCATTGAACGCATGCCCAGCCGTACGCGCCGTCGGACTATGCCGAGTGGGCTTCGACGCCCGCAAATCTTTTCTACAGTGCACGAAAAGTATGCACAGCAGCGAGCCCGACTGCGATAGCTACTTGAAAGTCCACGAACGGCAGAGTTGGCAAGTATATCGTGTAAGAATGGATATCCAACAGGCCCTGCAGATACATGTACATGGCATCTCAACTACACGTAGTCTCCGCCAAGTCCACGTGCGTTCAGTGCGTGACAGGAGGAACTGGGCCTCGGTTCCTTGCTTCGATTTTCGTACCGCAACCTCTAGCCGCTCCGGTTGAGTGGAGTGCCCTGCAGACATCGACGGCCGCGAGATGGTCGATCAGACCGCCAACACGGCAACAGCAAGCCCCAGTACGGGAGCCATGTTGACGCCGGCAGCGGTGGGCAAGGCTCCTCCCGAAGACGAACTGGTCTTGTGCGCAGAATGCGACTCCTTCTCCTTCTGTGCCTTGGTCTTCATCGCCGTCATGGTCGCCTTTCCGGCCATCGAGTTCGAAGTCGCCGTGGCCATGACCTTTGTCCCCAGGGACGTCGGGAGGCTGGCGCCGCTCGGCAGGATCGACGTGTCGGCCGCCGGCAGGCTCATCGGCGGTCTTTGCGTGCCGGCGTCCGACTGCTGCTGGGCGAGGGCGCAGGCGCAGGCGCCCAGGGCGAGCAGGGCCCGGATGAGGTGCATGGCGAGGACCGGACGACGGAGATGCTGGGGACTCGGGGGGTGGCGAGGTTGATTCGAGTGCGTCGTCGCGTCACCCTCTCTAGGAACTGCTGCGAACGAGGACGATGGCGGACTCCGTATCGACGTATCACGGCAATTGGCCCCCCCTGAGGGATTTGGGGCCTGCTCTTTTAAACTCTCCGAGCCGTCGGCCCAATGCTGCGGGCCTCGGTGTTGACGTAGTGATGATCCCTCGACGGCCGGGCCTTTTTGCTAGCTGCATGTGAGAAATCCTCGCTTCTTCCAAGCTAAGATCTGCCCGCGTTCAGGTTCTGGCTGGCGGCTCGTCGCGTATCTTGACCTCGCCCCTCGCTATGACGTTGCGCTGCAGGCAGTCCGTCCCTGCAACCCGAACCGCGGGGGCTTCTGACGTAGCCCGGCGTGGCATAACGTGGGAAACAAGGATAAGTTCCGACGGGACTCTCAAGAGTTGAAGGCGTGCGGGGCGAACAGATCCTGTTGACCTTGGCTGGATCTGGTGCACGCAGGGAACATGGTTGAGGAGCAGTCCTGAACCTGCTTCGCTCCGGGCACTCATATGGGTTGCGGCGTTTGGTTTCACGCACGACTGGGTTTCTATTCAGAACAGCAGTCTCCTCTGGTGACAACAACCCTTGATATTGAAGGGAGCTTGGCCCCTGCGTCCTCCTCTCTTGATGATGCCCCCCTTAACTCTAACCTTGCAGAATCTGCTGCTTGGTGACACGGTGAATCCCACTTGCACGGGACAGCCCGCGTACGGTCCAGCCTAATGCATCGTTAGCTGCCACACGGGAATTTGCTTGCTCCAGACGTGCGTATTCCGCGATCACTGTGAACCTGAGCATGGCTCCTGCGTCAAGATCGGCCGTGTGAGCTCGCAAAGTCGCGGCGATGAAGGCTCGACGCTGGCAAAACACTTCGTGGAAACATGTTGACCTCGGAAATCTATCCAAACACTTTGATTCTCGCTCCTCCTGAATGCGATGAGGTATTCTGGCTACATGTAGATACGATAGCTTAACAAGCGTCGCTGCTTTCAGGTTCAAGTCTGTGTGCCGCCATAAATCGTCGTCTCAAGCGCAAAATGCTGGCTGCGAGTTCTCGCCTTGACTCGGAGGTTCCCCTTGGCCGTCAGACTACACCACCCCTTATCCTACCAGGGTTGGAAAGAATAAGAGCACCATCATAGACAACGACCACGGCGCATTGAGCTACGGCACATGTATGGTGACCGGCTGGAAAACAGAAACTTTACGCACAAGCAGAGATTACATGTAGTTCTCGATCTACTGTTAACCACACGTGCAACACGTGTCTCCTGAACGCCGAGTTCTCTTCCCGCAGTCTGTTATGCAGCCAGACGGCTATTAACCATGTCCTGCTCATTAAATCCCTTCTGGCAAGATTTGCCGTCGGACATGCTCGCGCATGATATCCATGTGAGGCCCGTCGTTCATCATCGTGAAGTGGTTCACGTTGTCCAGCACAAGGACGGCCACATTGCCCGGGCCAAGCAGCGAGGACCAGCCGCTGGCCGAGAAGTCGGTGCGGTCGTGCAGGAGCCACAGCATCTCGCGCGGATCGTCCGGCCGCGTCTCGATCCGCGGCGTGCCCCGGTCTTTGCAGATGCCGTCCCGGGCATAGATGGCGAGCGTCGGCGGCGCCCCGGGCAGGGCCTCGGGCCGGTAGCCGTCCAGCATGTTGACGACGGAGTCGAAGTGATGGCGGAGCCAGCGCGGCACGGCCTTGCCGGCGCCGCCCATGCCGCCGAAGACGCCGGCGCTCTCGAAGAAGTCGAACATCCTCGACGGCGGGTTCTCGAGCCCGATCGGGTTCGGCGCGTCGACCAGCAGCAGCTTCTCGACCGTCTCGCCCGCGGCCATGAGCGCCCGCGCGGCCTCGTAGGCGAAGATGCCTCCGGCCGACCAGCCGCCCAGGAAGTAGGGCCCGTGTGCCTGGCGGCTCCGGATCTCGGCCACGAACTTGGCGACGACCTGCGAAGTCGTCACGCCCAGCCGCCTCATCTCTTCTGGCGTCGTTCGCCACGGGCAGTTGAGTCCGTAGACCGCCAGGCCGGGGTCCAGCTTTGCGAGCGAGGCGTACGAGGCGGCCGATCCGGAGCCGTCGGGGAGCAGGAAGAGAGTCCGCCTCGGGACCGCATTCCGCACGCCGTGGAGCACGATGGATGTGGCGTGCGGAGGGCCGGAGACGATGTTGTCCTCCAGCGCGATCGGCACATGCATCGGCACCGCGGCGTTCATGCTGCTCGCGCCCACGAGATCGGCGACATGCAGGCCCAGAGCCTTGCCCAGCGCAGCTTCCATCTCCTCCAGCGTCCCGTTCTCCAAGAAGTGGCTGCTGGACACGTGCGCCCCGAGGGCCTCCGTGAGAGAGTCGGCGATGCTGAGACTCAGCAGCGAGTCCACTCCGAGGTCCGCCAGGCAGGCAGACGGCACGAGATCCTCGGCCGGCGTCCCGGTCTCGTCGGCGATCGTCTGCCGGATGATGAACCTGAAGTTCTCGTCCTCGCTTGCCGCAGACGTCGAATCCCGAGACTGGTCGTCCCCCGTGTGCGAGCTCGCCGTGAGCTCGGGCGTTTCTCTCGGCACGCTGCTGAGGGGGTCGATGAGGGACTGCAAGTCCTTGACGGTCGGGTACGCCGCAAACAGCTTCCAGGGGAGGTCTATGCCAATCTCATCGTTGATCCGCGACGTCACCGTCAGGGAGAGCAGCGAGTCAAGCCCGAAATCGGCAAACTGGCTATCGGGCTGAAGCTCCGACAGCTCTATCCTGACCTCCTCGGCAATGATGGTCAAGACACGACTGAAGTCCCCAGACTGGCTTGCCTTGCTCGCGGGCGGGGCCGCGGCCTGACGCTGAGCTGCCTTGGTCGTCGTCTCGGCCGAGATGGTCGTCGTCGCGGCCGAGATGGTCGTCGTCGCGGCCGAGATGGTCGTTCCGCCGAGCTTCGCCGCTCGAGGTGTGACTGTCTTTCCGGGAAGCAGGTTGTCGAGAACTTGACGCGGAACTCCTTGGAACTGTGAAAAGGGGGGGTTAGGGAATCCTCTTCCTCAGTCGAGACCGGCCAAGACAACTCAACGAGCTTCAGGGGACTCTACTCACAGCGACTTTTTCGAAGATGGCGACAATACGCTGCCCGTCGAGGACGTATGTATCGCCCGCGTACAGCTTCCCCTGGACAAGCTGCATCTTGTTGTACGTGGTGTACACCTTGCCCGCCTCGGGATTCTCGCCAAAGCGTAGCCGGCTCCAGCCGTGGTTGATAAAGACTTGCTTGTGCGACGGCATGTTTTCGTTTCCGTTCATGATGAAGCCGGCAAGATGGCCCAGGCTGTCGATCCAGTGCGGGTTCATTACGAAGCCTTGGTCATCGACGCGGAACGACACCTTGGCCGTTGCCTCGAGCTCGTCGCTGTCGAGAATGACCTCCTGCATGCCCTGATACGCCTGGCTGTAATCCACGAGCGAGCCGAATAGCTTGTAGACCATGGATCGCTTCAGCTTGTGGCTGTTTCCACTTGCCACGGCCGACTCGAGCGAGGCGATCCGGCCGTTGATGAGGTACGCCGTGGGCTTCCACTCGTTGAGCCAGATGGCCTGGTCTTCAACCAGTCGGACGTTGACGGCGGCATGACTTGCGGTACGGTTCCCGGCCTCGTCGACGCTATATAGCGATAGCGTGACGATTTGTGACGCCCAGTCGGCCGAGGCCGAGGCTCTAAACAGGTGAGTCGTCTCCGACGGGAGCGCAATCAGGGGGCGGTCGATCTTCATGTCGGACACGTCGAAACCGGTGAAGCGGACCCCCTTGTTTCCCTCCACCAGAGCCCTCGCCACGGTCAGTGCGATATCGCCGTACAGAGTCTGCATTGGAAATCATCAGCTCGGATCGTCCTCTTGACCAACGTTCCACCTACCGACGGGCACAATGCCGCGCCATTGACCAGGTGGCCCCGTAAGATTGGGGCAAGCCTGTCGTCGAAGATGTCGGATTCGATCAGCAAGGTAGAGCTTTCTACCCCGTGACACTCGTCCAGGACACGCTGGACCGAGGGCGAGATATATCGGAATGCCGGCTTCGCAGCTGGTTTCTCTGGTGTCACAAGCGCAGAACCCTCTCCCTTGGTCAGTAGAAAGTCGTTCTTGTACATGATCCAGTGATTTTTCAGGTCCCAGCCATAGCGAGGGAGTTGAACGACTTCACGTGGTTGGGATCCGACAACTCCCCGATGATGGCTGTTCCAGTCGATCTCGATGCCTCTGACATACATCGTTTCGAGAGCAGAGCCAATGCACTTCCACGGCGATGTCACCTTCCGAAGGGAAGTCACGGTTGTCGCCCGGGAGTCCAGTGTCCCCTTGATCATGCCGGAGCAGGCGGGATGAGAGCCCATCTCGAGCCAGATCGTGTCCTCGCCCACGATAGAGGAGGCCTTGGCATCCTCCACGGCGCCCTGAAAGTTGACTGCACTGCGGCAAGCCCGAACGAGGTAACTCCCGTCGAAGGCCGGCTCGTCTCGCACGGCGCGGCCGAGCAGCGGAGAGAGCACGCAGATCCGGGGCGTGCGGAACTGGACGCTGCGCGCCGCATCCTCAAATTCTTCGAGGATCGGGTCGACCTGGGACGTATGGAAAGAGAAAGGAATCTCCAAAAGGACCGTCTCATAGCCAAGAGACTGGATCTTGGCCGTGAGCTCTTCGATGCCCCTTTTCGGGCCCCCGACAACGGTCCCCGCCGGCTGATTTATGCATGCGATTTCACAGGAGGTCTCGCTCAACAGCGGGCGGATCGCAGCCACCGCCGCCTTGACCGCCAGCATAGCGTGAGTTCCGGGGCTGCAATGCTTGGCCAGCAGCTGGGCCCTGGTGCCCACGAGGAAGATGGCATCGCTGGCGCTTATGACGCCTGCCGAGTAGAGCGCAGCGTATTCGCCCAAGCTGTGGCCTATGGTGACGCTTGGCCGGACGCCCCACGAGCGCCAGAGACGGCCCAGGGCCATCTGGAGGCAGACCAGCGCCAGGTTGCTCGCGCAGATGTCAACGCCTTCCAGACTGGCGACTGAGCCGTCTATCACGGAGATGAAGGGAGGGAAGCCCTGCTGCTGCGCCATGTGGTTGAACCGAACAATGTCGTCACGAAACCCCGCAACAGTCTCGAACAGCTCGCGACCAAGCTCGGTATACATGGTGCCCTGCCCGGTGAAGACGAAGGCGACTTGGGGCGATCGTGACGGGGCTGGGATCGGCTTGTAGTCGTCGGACCCGGTTCTCGGCCGCAGGTCCCTCAGCACAGACGCGATCGAATCTCCCGAGCAGGCTATTCGGTAGTTGTGGTGAAGCCGACGGGCCGTAGTTGTGTAGGACAACGCGGCGAGAGAGGTGGACGGATTCGTCTCGAGAAAGGAGACCAAGCTTCGGATGTTGGCACCAAGAGCCTTGGCCGACTTCGCCGACACGGCAACCACGTATGTGCCACGCCCGTCCAGCGTCTGCTTTGCCGTGCCGGGGAGCAACTTGGGGGCGTCTTCCAGGAGGATGGCGGTGTTGCCTCCAGCGGCGCTGAAGTTGTTGAGAAACACCCTCCTCGTCTCGCCGGCCGAGTCTTCGCGCCGCCACGGGGTCGGCTTCGAAGCGATTCGGACATTGCGCTCGGCGAGGTCTTCCGGGTAGTTTCTGTTGATCCGGGTCTTGATCCCGCAATGGGGCGGGATCTCGTTGTTCTTCATCATCAGCAGCACCTTGATCATGGAGACTACGCCCGAGGCAGACTCGCTGTGGCCGAGGTTGGCCTTGGCCGAGCCCAGATACAGAGGCTGTCTCGCGCTCCGCCGCTGGTCCGGCACAAAGACGGACAGCACGGAGCGCATCTCGGTGGCGTCGCCGGCTTGGGTGCCGGTGCCGTGCATCTCGACGTAGCTGATGTCGTTGGCGTCGACGTTTTGATAGCGCAGCACGCGCTGGAATACCGATACCTGGTCGCCCTCGTGCGGCCTTGTGATCGAGTCCGTCTGCCCGCAGTGGTTGGTATTGGCCCCGGCTATGACGCCGAAGATCGGGTCGCCATCCTCCAGCGCGTCTTCCAGGCGCTTGAGGATGACGGCGCCCACGGCTTCGGCCCTGCAGTATCCTGAGGCCTCGTCGTCGAAGGTGTTGCAGTTTCCTAGGACCAGGAGCATGCCGAGTCAGCGCCGGAACGAAGAAAGTCTCCAATTCGTGAATAGACATACCGGAATGGGACAAGAAATGGCCACGGTCCAGCCCGGTAAAGATGTCCGGGTTCGTGAGGACGTTTGTGCCACCAGCAACTGCCGTGTCGCACTCTCCTCTCCATAAATATCCGCATGCCGACTGAATAGCAGCGAAGCTCGAAGAACAGGCCGTATCGATGCAGAGGCTCGGGCCGGAGAAGCGGAAGAAGTAGCTGGGAGCAGACACGTCAGCATTCGCTCGATCCCTCTGCCAGGCGATGTAGACTTGTCCTGTATACCTTATTCGCCCAGGCATAAAGGCCCGGACTCCGCCGGGGATGAAATAGGTGTCGACGTTCTGGCTGCTGTTCACTTCTCGCCAGTCGTCGCTTGTGACACCGAAGAAGACGCCGACTCGGTCCTGCTGTGTCGAGGGCGTCCTATTCGGGACCATGCCGGCCATCTCCATTGCCTCGTAGGTAGCCGTGATGGCCAGTCGGTGGGCCGGGTCGGTGTTGTCCGCCTCACGGGGCGACATGTTGAAGAAGCGAGTATCGAATAGGCCGGGTTCTCTGATGAAGCAGCCGTGCTTGACCCTGCTTGTGTTTCGAGTCTTGCCAGTCGGGTCGTAGTACCTTTCCCAGTTGAACCGGTCTTGCGGTATATCTCGATGGACATCTCGTCCGGCACGAAGAAGGTCCCACAGTTCGTCATTCGATGCTGCCTCTGGAAACCTGCCAGAATACCCGACTATGGCAATCTTCGACTGCTCGAATCGCCCTGTTGCTCCCCCTGACGGTCGGGGGGGCGGCGAGATCGTGTTCTGGACGGACACCTGGGCCTTCGTTTCACGGGCCAGGTGTGAAGACAAGAGAGAGGCGGCGTTGCAGTAGAAGGGACTGATGGTGCAACTGCCGGCCTGTCGCTCGTCCAAGACTGCGGATACTGCAGTTACGACTTGCTCCCACTGAACTACCTGTCTGAGAACGGCCGATACTGCCTTGTACAGCAGGCCACGGAGGTCTGTTGCTACAATACTCTCGCCCGTGGAGCCCGAAAGAATCGGCACGCGTTGTGCGCTGGATGAGAGCTCGGACTTTGGAAACTGGTCCAGCACCGACTCGACATCTGCGTCGCTGAAAATGTGGCCCGCGTGGAACGGCGACTCGATAGGTAGCCGATGAGGCTTCAGGTCGTTCCTCGCCAGGAATTCGTCCAGCACGTCGGGCGGGCCGCTGATGGTGATGCTGGCCGGAGCCGTCGCGCTTATGTATGGCCCGGAAAGCCTACCGTGACGGCGCTTCAGGCAAGGTCGGTCAATGATCCTGTCCGCAGAATACATGAAGGAGGGGCAGACAAACATGGTCACGCGTGAAATCGCCTATTAGTTGTTCCACCGGCTTTTCCCTCGAGACAACGGCAGACCAGGCGCGGTTTCCAGCCGTGGTGATTAGATTTCCTTGGACAAAGGAGCAGAGCGCCGTCCGAAACGCGACGCGAGTGGCCTCGACTCCGGCGAGGACAACTTCGTGTACGGACTGGGAAACACCGATGGCAGAAGCAGCGAACGAGCCAGCGCAGATGCCCAATAAGTATGTATTTTGGGCTGACGGAAACCGTCTCCCCTCAGCAAAGCTAGGCACGAAGATGTAAGCCTTTCGCCGTAACAAAACGGCTGGGAAATGTCACCGGCAACGTACTGTATGAATTTCGCCAGTTGACATGCAGTCATGAGACAGAATCGTAGAACGGGAGCGCCCACTGTCTCCTCACGCCTGGCCTCTAGGTCGATGAGGGTGGTGAAGCGAGGGAACATGTCCTGAATCTCGGACGGCTGCCTCCCGAGCTCCTCACGGAGAGCGAACGAGAGTCGTTCGAAGAATGCAAGCAAGGCCTCGCTTTCTCTGGCATGGAGAAGCCGGCGAAGATCATCGCCGAAGCTGGCCGTGAGGTCCCCAAACACCAGCAGCTCGACCGGCTCATCTATATCCATCTTGCCGGAAACCTTCAATGTGGTCTATATGATGCCGTAGCAGTGCTGATGATTTAGATCTGGACGAGACGCCGGTGCCGTGTGAATGCCGTGAAATCTAGACGATACAGGAAAACGAAAGACCTGGAAGGCGAAAAAGATGTCGAGATAGGATGCAACCACACCACGAAAAGAAGAGAAAGATTAATGAGCAGGGTTATTATACACATAGTTTCATATACCTGCTTGTCTACCTGTATTCCTACGCCGATCAAAACCCCGATGGCACTGACGGCAGATCGAAACCCCGGAAGCACCAGCGCTGATGCCAGTGAGGAAGCACCAGTACTCGGCATAGTCAACAAGCGGCGCGGGTGGGGAGTGAAACGCAGAAGGCACCGCTTCCCACAGCGATACCGGGCAAGGGATACGAGGGCATCTCCACGCGAACCAAAACACTGAACGCAAAGGACCGGCTTTCGTCTCGGACTTGCCCGGCGGAGCAGGCCATGCGACAGGAGACAACGTACCAGGCCGCCTGCATGGCACTACGGTATCCCGGGGCCGGCTAGCCATCCGAGGGCCAGATGACTGTGAAGATATGCAAGCGAGTTTCGCCGATAGGCCGATCACAGCATCGAGTGCAACGGATTCGGCGGAACAACGGGGAGGCCGCTGAGCCGCAGCCAGCTCCGCCAACATGTCACCGGAGCGGCGCCTCAACCTCAGGTTGCAGTAATAGTGCGGCTCCGGTGGTCTCAAGACCATGGCATGGACGAAAACCATACACATTGTCTTCCAAAAGAGTGTTGGGAGGCTCGAACGGGACCCTACTCCGTCAACACGAACAGGAAAGTCCGTATCCTCAGCCCTGATTTTGTCCCAGTTTGGAAGTATAAAGAGAGTCAAAAGACGCAAAGCGTACATTGGGTTTACCAAAATGCGCGGCCAAGGTTGTAAGCGTGCGCCAAGACGGGCACCAGCAAGCCTGTGCCAAAGGCATCGACGAGGAAATGGCGAACCGAACAGAATGTTCAAGTTCGTCTTATCGATCATAGCTGACATTCCGAATTCCGCTGTCGGATGAGATGGCTTGCTCGGATCAGCTGCCCATTCCAAAAATGACAAGCAGCTGTGTGCGTAAATTTAGCTCTCGAAACACTGAAGAGCTAAGATATCCACGGCTTATACGAAGTATCAGAGTACGCCCACGCAGCTCGCAGGCGGAGTTTATGTTTCGAAAAGGGGTTTGCGGCTCGTTAGTTTCCGGGCCTCTCCCATTCCTTGATATAAATCCATCAGCCTTAACAGGCCCGTGCTGAAACGGACCGCGAACCGGGCCGCGGCTATCGAGCTAATTATAGCGCTAATGCCTCGAGCCGTCGTGGAGATCCTGGATCCGAAGCCGGCGAGCAAGGCCTAGCCCGGCCGAAGCTGATGGCGAATGTGGAGCCGTCCATGCGATGAGCTCGGCCGTGCTCGCTCGCCATCGTCTGGCGGAAGCATAAGGGAGAAATTCCGGCGTTACAGGCTCTGCCGTCGATTCGCTCGTATTCGGACTTGGTCCTCGGGGCCGCCTTAGGCTCATCCGTTGCCTAACCCAGGCGTGTGCTGTGTAAGTCGGAACTGTGACCCGACCCTGCTCGCTGCTGACCCGGAAGGCCGATCCGGCCAGAACTTGAACCGAAGGCCCTCGATTCTATTTAACGGAGCAGGCCTTCCTCCCCGGCGTCCGCACCGATTCAGCGGCACCCAGCACTTCTTACAGGCCAACTCCTTTCTCTTACCACGACACCCACAACAACATCTCATTCAAATGGCTATCGCTCAGGACCCGGGGGCTGTGCGCTCGCTTGCCGGGAAAGTAGCCCTGATCACCGGCGGCGGACGAGGCCTGGGACGCGGCATCGCCATCGAGCTGGGCCAGCGCGGAGCCTCAGTCGTCGTCAACTACAACAACGCCGAGGGTCCAGCCCAGGAAGTCGTTCAAGAGATCGTCAAGGCGGGCAGCAAGGCCGTGGCGATAAAGGCAGACATCACCAAGGTACCAGCGATCACCAAGCTCTTCGAGCAGGCGCTTGAGCACTTCGGCCGGCTCGACATCGTCGTCTCCAACTCGGGCACCGAGACCTTTAAGCCAGAGGACCAGGTGACGGAGCAGGACTACGACAAGGTCTTCAACCTCAACACCCGAGCGCAATTTTTCGTCGCCCAGCACGCCTACATCCATCTTGAGCATGGGGGCCGCATCATCTTCACCTCCTCCGTCGCGGCAACCATGTCGGGCGTACCCAACCACGCGCTCTATGCCGGCAGCAAGGCCGCCGTCGAGGGCTTCACTCGCAGCTTTTCTGTCGACTGCGGTCACAAGGGCATCACCGTCAACGCCATCGCCCCGGGCGGCGTGAAGACGGACATGTACGATCAGTAAGTTTGCAGCCATGTCCTCTGACGGGGCCTCGACGGGCGTGAGCAATGGCTGACGCGCGGGGAACCAGGAACGCGTGGCATTACGTGCCGGGGGGAACTCCGAACATGCCCATGGAAAAGATCGACGACGGGCTGGCAAACCTTTGCCCGCTGAAAAGAGTTGCCGTGTCTCAGGACGTGGCTCGCGTGGTTGCCTTCCTCGCTCACGGCGACAGCGAATGGGTCAACGGTTCGTTGTTCCGATTCTCGTACATCTCTCCAGTTTGGCTTACCCGCTGCAGGTCAAGTCATTCTCCTCACCGGAGGATCGATCACCTAAGTCTCGGCTAGACGGCTGGAACGGGGTCGCTGTAGAAGCGGTCGCCACGGCTTATGCAACGAGGCGTTCTGGGGAATACCCATGTTATGTTGATGAAGATGACCAACGAAAACATATCATGTACGGATAGGCGTTCCAACGCTTGAACGGGAGGGGTTATATGGGTTGTAATCATATGACTTTCAATAATGCACTAGCGATTAATCGCCTACAGGAACCCAGAAACTTCGGAAGCTCCACATAAGGAATTATAACCTTATCTTAGCTTACTGCTTTATATTTTTGACCCTCTGGTTCTCAACGCTGGTTGTTCGAGTCAATGTCAGCTGTGGATGCGCCGACTTTATTTCGTGCCCTCATAAGCACGGTATTGGTAGCTGGCAGGTCGCTAAGATCATCTGTTTCGGCGCTGCTGTTAGGTAAGAGTCTCGGACTTGAAAGGCCTCCACGGGTGAATGAAGATAGAGGTCCTTGACCCCATGTCGGGTTGGAATTGCCAAACTGCGACGAGGTTTTCTGCGCCGGCTAAAGACCACTCGCTTCAATGTTCAGAGACAAAGGTCCCCGATGAAAAGCTGGCTATCTCGGACACATCAGCGACCATACATCGGAGAGGAACTACAAGTAAGTGAAGCAGAGAGAAATACAAGGTCCGAATTTCGACATGCTGCTACGTGAGCAGAGACGAGAAATCAAGGTCCCTGACGTTAGGAGAGTGTGCAGGATTGGTCCCTGCTTGACGCGCGACGAGACGAAGACCACATTGTAGACAGGAAGATGGGAATGAAACATGAATGATGCGAGTGTATGTAATTTGAGAAACTCATGCGAATAAAGAAAAATCGCGAATGCGAAGCAGTAACCTCGACTTCAATGTTCTTCATGGCTGCAGTACATCAATGACAGTCGGCGCAGGAATTCCAGATAGTGTACGTAGTATACCCTATATCCCGGGCTTCACTTCAAGTTCCCAGTATATCTACTGAGCGCGCAGGCCATGAGCGTCAGGACGCATGCAGTCCCATCGGTTCTGATACCTTCACGTTCATGTCGCAAAGATAAGCAAAACTACATGTATCGTTGAGCAGGTACATGTATGTATTTCACACCAGGTTCAGTTGACTAAAATACATGTAGCCTCCCAGTAATCGACGTAGACCAAATGCCGCCGCAGTTCCCACCGCCAGATGTTTTGACCCTGCTTTATACAAAGCAGAGGATGGACGGAACCGGATTCTGGGCAAGCCCGAGACTCCGGCTAGCGTCGAATGAGTCGAAGAGCGAAGACTTCCGTGGAGCAGAGACGGAAGGATCTTTGCCGAGCGCTGGATCCAAACATGCAGTTGCCACCTCGTATATACATCGCGCGGGTTTCAGCCGGTCTGGCGGTTGTTTCACTGATTTCCATCCACTTGCCAGTAGCGAGACACACGCAACGTCTGTGTCGCTTCTGGGTGGTTCCTGGAATTTCTTGGCAAGAGTTGGACTCAACTTTAACCAACAGCAATCGATGTCTGTACTCACGTAGCCCATCAGCTACAGTTTGAGAAATAGGCGTCGTTCTACCTGGACACCCGGCCGTTTTTCTTCGTCTGAAATGTCAGTCAGTGCACCTTCAATGTTCGCGCTACTCTGGTTGTCATACATGTTCATGCCTGTACATGTAGCATCTGCAGCCTGGCGTCAGCAGGAAGCCCAATGTGTCACCAGTAAGAGCCACAGCGGGCGGCTGTGGCGTGACAAAGCAAGGGGTATATATTCTCGCATGCCCATGAGCATATTTCTGCCCGATGACTTCATGCTGTCATAGTGCCCGTTACATATACCCCTTCTTTCCATAGAAAACGCCTTGATTGAAGACTGGCCATCACCTGTACTTATTCCACAGGTTCTTTGATTTGTCGTCACTCTAAAGATCTGCCCATCATGAATGGTTCCACCGCGGGTATAGCTGCAATCGATGCAAAGCCGACGGAGCCAATCTCCTTTCAAGGTCAGAACTATCGGCGACCCCGGTTTCCGGCGCTCTTCAGCGACACTGATCTTGTATACATGTAGACTATCTCGCTCTGAACGCACTCGTATTTGACTGGGCAGACAGCTACGATGCCAAGGTATATTGTCTCAGAGCACCTCGTGCCTCTTGCAGCACTTCCATTCATCGCAACACGAGACGTCTGTCTTTGCGTTGGCCGGGTTCTGACGTGCTCTTTACGTGAAGGACTGGGCCCGGCTCCGCCGAATCATTGCACCGACTCTCTTTGTCGACTACACGAAGATCGGAAAGGGCAAGTGGGAGGCCATGTCGGCCGAGGACTTCATGGCCATGGTCACCGACGATGGCTTCCTGGGAGATCCTTGCGTCAAAACCCAGCATCTGATTGGGGCAACCCGGTGGGAGCGCATCTCCGAGTCCCAGGTCGTCGGCCATCATCAGCTGCGCGCCGCGCACCAGGTATACACGGGACCAGATCTCCAGACGGTCAAGCTGCGTGGTCACAGCCATGCGACGAACGAGCACTATTACACCAAAGTCGATGGCGTCTGGAAGTTTGCGGGCTTGAAGCCAACAGTGAGGTGGAACGAGCACGAGTTTGAGAAAGTTTTCAGGGGGTCTTACAGGCAATAAGACCTTCCATCGTTCAAGTACGAGATCGGACAGAGCGGCTCTCTTCTACATTAATAATGCACTGATTGTCTACTCCCCCACCCAGGGTGTGGCCTACAACAGCCAGTGCCGCAGTAACGAAGCATCGTGTGGAGGTTTCTAGGAATAAACCTGGCAACTCGTACTGCTGCAGCGATCACAAAGCCCAGCGTTGGAAAAGGGCGCTGATCGGAGACGTTAATTGTCTAGCAAAACATATGCAGTAGGCCTGCCTGGACACTTCATGGCGGTGGTTCCAGTAAGACCGGCAATAGTTGCACTTTGATACCGCGTTTCTTGCCTTCCCCGCCAAGATAATTCATGCACTCCGGTAAAAGATGCGTCTCTATTGCAGAAGTCAGAACGAAGCCTTTTCACTAGTAACCCGCACAACACTTTGTCTCATCAGTCATGTAGATTCAAAGTGTAGGCTGAGTCTTGATATCCTAATCATGCTCCCTTCTCATCGTTCACCCATGGCTGTGATCACGTCACGCATATGCATACTTGCAATGTCTTCGACCATATCTCCAAGACCATAGACGAGCACGTCCGGGCGAAGCGTCAGAAGCTACATGTACACTCGGGGCTGACTGCCGCCGTCGCCTCTCAGAAGTCAAACTTCCACCTGACGTTCGCGAGGTCGGGAGATTCTGCGCCTATGGTAGAGGCTTGCCGACTAATGGATGTGCCGAAAGCCCGTGCTCTCAGCTTCAAACACTCCTGGTCACTGAAAGGTGTCATGCCGTCGCAGGCGCTATTTCATGCTTGTTTGCAGGGGGGGGGGCACGTCTCATGCGAATTGAGCGCTATCGGGTCGTCAACTTGGATGAATGCCCTCTCTTTCCGCGCTGTCCGGATCAGGACTCGAGGTCCTTCTGTTGAGACTGCAATATTGGATCAAAGGAAGACGCAGCCATACATGAACCTCTGCAACATCTGGGTGATCTTGTATTACCGCAGTATGTTTTGGATGGATGGCATCAGCTGGCCTGCACCTCACCGGCGCTTCTCGCCTCGATGACAAGTGGTATTTTCTTGCCGGTGCGTGCACGGCCTCATCTGGCACGCTGACATATGTCTAACTCGATGACGGGTGCATGAAATTTCTGGTAGCCGTATCAAGGAAATGGTAGATTCCTGTTTCCTTGATGACACGGAGGCAGGTTTAGCAGTTTCGAGTTCACACCGGCTGGGCCTTTCCTCCGCCCAGCCCCGCTCGTATACGACACCGAACAAGATGTTCTGGACAAGCTTTGTCCGCCAGCCAGCTCGGCCGTGAAGCTTTAGGCCCCTGAGAGTACGCCCCGATCATGGGATGGTGGAAGGGAGGGGAGCGAATGAGATTTGGGACAATACAGTACATACATACATAGAACGTCTATTTCGAGCTCTATGCAACTTGGAGCTGACGCGCCATGAAGTCCGCAACGGCTCTGAGGCTTCGGGGCCGCCTGAGGGGTCGCTCCATCGCCAGGGCTGCCATTCCAGAGGCCGTTGCTTCCGATCACGTGGCATTCGTCGTTTCCATCAATGAAAAGTCCGTCCTCTCGAGAAGCCTAGACAGTTGGCCTTGCCCTTTCCCAGTTGAGGGGTTCTGTGGCCCAGGCCCGTGTTCCACCAAACTCCGCCTGTGCATGTGTCCTTGCCCGAACCAATCCGTTGAAACTTTGCTTCTGCCATCACGAGTTGATCGGGATTAGACCAGCCTCGACGCAGTGTATGATACATCAGTATGATCGCTAGGCCCATTCACCGTCCATTTGGCTCTTGGACACCTGCATGTGATCTGCTGACTGCCATGTCGGTCTAGCCGGAAGCCCTCTCCGTGGAGTAAGAGCCTGAATCAGGGACTGCCTCCGACTCACTCTCTGGACTTGAAGGCTTCTGGGTGGCATTGATTGGTTGTCGTATGCTTTGCTCGGCGCATAGGTGCCCTTTTCTCCGTCCACGAGAGTATTCGAATCGTACATGTAATCAGGAATCGGCTGCTCTTGTTGGCCACCAGGAGGAGGCAAAACAACATCGAAAACGATGTCGGAGCGGGAATAGAACTTGCTGATCTCCTCCTGGATCTCGGCGGCTGTCCACAGGCGAGGTGCCGAGTCTGGGCCGCTGGAGACTGGGGTGTAGTCTCCTGGGCCGCTGGCTCCGTTCGGAATGTGAAAGATCAAGTCAATGCGGAAGAAGGCATAAGCTGCTACCGTGACGATCTCCGGGACGAAGCCGGTGGTGTAGAAGACGGCCTTGCTAAACAGCACCGATTTCGCCTCGGGGCTCTCCGGGTTTATCAGTGCCGCCAGCCTCACCGCGGCGCCGGCCGTCAACGTTGCCGAACTGAAGACGACCAAGGATGCCTTTGCACGGAAATCGCCCTCTCCGAAGTTCTCCGGCGTCGGCCCGGGCTTCATACTCGCCAGGAAGACCCATATCAGCGGCATGACGACCAGCATCATGCTCCACGAGACGCCGAACTTCAAGACATCGACGGTGGCCTCCAGCCGATCCGGCTTGTCAACGCTGAAGAAGCTTATCGAGAGAGCGACTATGTTCATGATGATGGTGGCCGGCACCGAGATTATGAGTAGAAATGAGAAATGGCTGAAGACGGGGTGCCACCCGATCACGGGCTGCATGGCTCGAACGAGCCGCTGTGCGAGGAAGAGGTTGACGGCGAAGAGGACGATGGCGCTGCACACGAGGTCAGCGAGGTGCTTCCTGAAGATGATTCCCAATCAAAATCTATGGCAACTCACCCGCCGTTCTCGAAGATGGTGGCAGCCAGGATGACGCCACGGGGGCTTGTGAAAGCCCAGGTGATGCGAAAGACGCAGGTCGCGACCCGGACCATACAGAAGTCGAACATGAGGTCTGACAGAAGGAACTTGTGGCCTCTCTTGGAGTTGGATCGGTAGACGGTGATGTGCGTGAAGGCTCCCAGGCCAAACAACAGCAGGAAGATGGCCGTGATAGGAACGTCGACCTTGCGCTCCGGGACGCCGCCTGGGAACCCTCCATCGGCCGGATCGATTCTTGGTTTCTCGGCGTCCGCCGCGTTGCTGTCGGTCACAGCTCGTAGGCCTAGACTTGATATTTGGCTCTGGCCCTGTCCGGCATTATTGGCCTCGGCGACATTAAGTAGTGCCGCTCTTGTGACTGTGCCCAGTAGAGTCGCCATGCCGGCTATTGTGACTGTGACGGGTGCCATCGAGGACTTGAGGGATCTTCAAATGCAAAACAAAATAAGAAGAATTAAGGGATATAGGCCCTAAGAACGGAAGGAAGAAAGAAATGGTAAAGAAGATGAAATCAAACCGCTGTTGCGATATGAAAAACGACGATGAAATGCTGAGGAGTTGATGCTACCGCGATATCTTCATGTTCTGGGCAAGTGCCGGAAGGGTTTCTTGCCAGCAGTCAGGGCCGGAAGGGAAGGGAAGAGGGCACCTTTTGCAGAGTAGAGATTAGCAATCGTCTACTTTTGTAGGATAGACAGGTCCCCTCGGCCTCGTCTCCCTCCTTTGTCGAATCGTATAATGATAGTACGCGAGGCCGATCCGAGACGCTTCATGTCCTGGGTTGTGCGTGCTGAATGATCGGCACAGCCGGCTCCGAACCTCCTCCTC